>JARQTH010000475.1:1170927-1181572 GCA_030142595.1 Trachelus iudaicus | reverse complement strand
ACTTGTGTCGCCGACACACGGCGACACAAATCAAATGGAAAGCACTTTTGGCGACACAAGTCGACTTGAGTCGACTTGTGCCAGTAAATGGAAAGCACCCACTCTAGTCTCCATGGTACTGCGTTCAGCCTCCTTTACTCTAGTCTTCATGGCAGTGTGATTGCAAGAAATGATGAACAAGTATGCTGACACATCTCCTCATTGGAGGAGTAAGCCATAAGGAAAGGAAGGAAGGATGAATAAGTATGATGCAGAGATGAGTAGGGAGATTGCCAATGGGCCGACAGAGATGAGTGGGGAAATGCACAACGCTATCGTTTTACGCGATACCAAAAACCTGGCGCTAAATCGTAGCGGCGAGTCCAGGAGTAGGATTTCGTGATCATCGCCTCCGTCGATAATGCATATCCCGTCAGACCGAGCTGAACGTGATCACGATCGTGCAGCCTGGCCGGCAGAGGTTCTTCGCAACTTACCGCTGGCTTCCAAACACGAGCAGTCCCCCACCAAGCTCCCTATTGCGCATTAGGGGCCTCGTTGGCGTTTCGCTTACACTCGTGCTGTGCAACAAGGATGCACCGAGCGATGCTCTGGCGTCTCGTTCGCACCATAGTGCTGTCCGCGTTGCACGCACAGGCCGAGATAGGAGAGTAGGGGCACCACCCAATCTCCTCTCGTACCTCACCGCACCGGGTCCACCCGCTATCGACCATTAATGCAGTTCACTGTACAAGAGATGCTTCGAGTAAAGAGTCTCGGCGAGCCTTGCCCTGTACGGCAGGTTGCCTGTACTGGGCGCAAGACTCGACCGAGTCTCTTGTTGCCAGCACCCCACACAAGACAGAACATCCGAAAGACATCCGAATTCCGTCTGGAATGTTTTACTGACATCCGATTGAAAAATGCTATGCGCAATATATCCGGCAGACGTCTTATGCCGATATTCTTCAAATACGACGCAATGTGACGTTTTTAGAGTATCGTTTTAATGCCGGTATTTAATTTGGCCATTATTCTTTTTTACCATTTATTTTTATTATTATATATTTTATAGTTATTAACTACAATACCTCTTGAGAACCTTACATGAGTGTAATCGTCAATTTGTTGTCTGCTTTATCTTATTTTCTACATATTTTAAAAAGTACATACAATCATTGAAGGTTTTTCAACCTGTCAGCAGAGGCGTCATTTCTAGCGCATCTAACTTTCATCGTTGTGTCATTTCATAAGTTATGTTGCCTTCGAGAAATGGTCGTAGGTCGGCTTCTCACGGCTTAAATGACCACATACCACAAAGTGTCCTATGACCGTGGGACGTTCACGGGACGCTTCTACATCCAGGAGACGATCAAAGGATATCCATAAGAAATTTGCCTTTTGTGGGATATACATTGCCGTCAAAAAGATTCCGGACAAGGCCTAAACTGTATTCAACCCGTTTTGCACCAGTCTTTCTCGGGCAGCGTTCGATTAAATCGTGTCTATAATTTGTCTATAGAAAAACGTATATCGCCCTGCCCCATCTACGTTACGTCGCCCAAGAACGAAAAATATCATGGTCCACTGTCGGAGATACTATCACTCCCGTCTAGATAACACGCTCTAATAACGACAAAGCACGCAGTGGAAGGTCTCGAGCTATTTCCAAAGCGGAAGACCGATCATTAGTAATAATGTTCAAAATGAACAGGAAGCTTATTGCATCGGAAATCCAAACGCGGATTAATGAAACTCATGAAAAAAAGATATCACTAATTACTGTCAAGGATCGCTTGCACAGAGCCGGCCTGGATAACTCAAAATTAAAAACGGATTTTATCGACTGACGTTTTACTTTAATTTTTTCCAATTTAAACCCGCGTACGGAACCTTTTCGACGGCAATGTATTTTCTAATTTGGCAAAAATGTATCTCTTCAAATTATGACACTCGATCTTTTTAAACGGAGCTGAGCCAGATTTCTTATCACGGGTGCCGCTGTTTTGTGTATGTATGGTATATGTGGGAACGCACGATGGGCAAACAGCAATTTCAAAGCAGAAATTTTCCCAAATTATATCATATAAATAAAATTAAAAACTAATATGTATATTATGTTTATGAAATACACATTTGGAAGCTATATAAGAATTCTGTAGTGCAGCTAGAAATATATGACTATCTTAATTATCTTATAACATGATAGGTTTATACTTATATCATCTTTTAAATATATTACATCTGAAATAGAATGATTGGACAGTATGTTTATCTTCAATAAAACGAAATTATTAAAGCTAAAGCTATTACTTGACGATAATTAATACCCGTGGAATCCTAGAAGATTTACACAAGTTATATGTGCACGTATAACTTAGTCAATAGAGCGCTGCATCGATTCCAATTATTAGATGATTGGTGGCACACCGCATAACGTCCCATAAAATAATACCGGAGAAATTATTATAAAATAGAAAGAGAAAAACTCGGCAAGATTTACTATAAGGTTTTGATTCCTATTTGCTCAAGTTACGTCATTATGGGATTCATGATGACGTCCAATGCTTCTCTAAGCTATTTCAATTGAGTTTGAAAAATACTGAAAAACTCCTTCACATCCTCAAATACATTAGTCAATTTTGTCCACAGAACTTCTGAGTCTTTTCTCAAATTTGAGATATCCTCTATAATGTTACTCATGTTCTTCTGGACTTGCGTTATATTTTTCCTTGTGCAAAGACACAGAACTCACAAAAGTCTCCTTCGCGATGCCAGATGATTTAAATTTTGAATTTATCAGGCTCTTTATCTCATTCAGTTGTGACAGAACGTCGGCCAATTTAGGCTCCTCGTTTCTTTTACCAGCAATTGCCTTTTGAATAATTTCCTCTTTAATGGAGGTAGGAAACATTTTAAAAAGAGTTCTCAATGGTCTCCCAGGATAAATGAACATTTTTGTTTCAACAAAACGACCTTTTCCAACTCTTTGTCTAAGACCGATTGGCAGATATTTCAGCATGAACTCGTTATAAACCAGTGCGTCTAGACTGCAAAGAAAGTTCACCTGTTTGAACAGTCTCTCAGTCTTTCCACGGATCTCAAGATCATTTATATCATTAACTGCCAAACCAATCATAAGATTCATAAGAACAATGGCGGCAAGCACGAGAAATGCAACGAAAACCAATCGACCCAAAGTCAACGTTACAATATAATCTTCCTGTTCCGTGAATAAATCGGAATAATCAAACTCTGAGGTCATCATAACCATCGTTTTTACGAAACTCTGCCAAGGAGAACCAAAGGGTGGTTCATTTCGAAATTGTACAAGGAAGCTAAACGTGAAGCCAATCACCAGGAAACCAAATGTCAGCAACACCTGCAAGAAAATACACAGATAATCAGTAACGAAATTTCTCTTCTCTGTCTTCTTGGAATCTGTTTTCTCTTATTTAATAGAACGATAATAGAACGATAAAATTAGGCTACCACACGATTATAATTGACCGTAGTTTTAAATATTTCAATAAAACAGCTTATATTTAGGTAAAAAAACATCATGATAAATCATGGTATAAAGGATGCATGCATATGCAGCGCAATAAGTTATACGCTATGCGACGTATAAACAAAAAATACATGATGCAAGAAATGATTTCGTCTGGACTTTAACATGATTTTAAATAATTGAGATTCGCGTGAGTTTTAATATTGCAGCAAGTGTTCTTAACTACATGTTATTTTAACGCACGCTTATGTTATTGATTAAATTTAATAAAATTAGGAAGTTTTTCGAAAAGTCTAATTAGAAGTTTATCTGTGGTCAGCCTTCGAGTTTCAATATGTCATGTGAAACAAAAAAATGCATGACACTGAATATACGTTGTAACGTATGTTCTTATATCGACACCGATAAGGAAAAATCCGAGAGCCTACGTTATCTTCGGCCATCCACTCTTCGCTCATGCATCCGCAAGCCAGGCGGGCGCCAGCCAATTATTTTTTTCACCATCAAAACTATATCTCCGCCCACTATACACCCCTTTGTCCATCTTCAACAGAGCGCCGGTATCGCACCCGGGCTTCTGACGATCCGTGGAGACGTCTCCGTCGGGTACTTTCCTCTGCCGGGCAACTCGGTACGTCGAGACTATCTCCCCACGGCAGATTCGAGCACCTCGACCTCGACTCAGCAATAACGAAATCTTCCGAGAGTATTGGCGTAGCTATACGAATCGTTCCGAGAGCGCAGCATCTGAACAGGGTAACGACCTTAAGGGAACCAGAAAGCGAGAACGTTATCTCAATCGGTAGCCTTGTGAACGTGAATTGAAAAATCACGTCACAAAATATAATCAACTTATAAATTGACAGTTCATTTTACTTCGACCTTTTTGTTGTATTAGGTGTATAAATTATTTCTTGATCTCAAAATTTAATAAATGAGGGTGTGACATCCCGGGTGCGAGGTTGGAGTATCTCGGCCTCTTGCGTCCGGGACGTTTCACGTTGATCCTTCCCCCTTCTCTCCCGCCCTAGGACCTGCCTGCGGCGTACTTCGCGGGCGAATTTTAGTGGGCAACGGGCAAAATCTTTGAAAAGAAAAACACGAGAATAGCCCCGTCGCTGCAGAATGTCATACATTGACTGCCCTTGGACGCCAGGTATTTCTCGTAGGACTGCCGACCCACCTCGGTGATATGGTGGCAGTACGCGAATCGACGACGTTAGACGAGGCATTCGTGCTCGCGAAAAAATGTTCTCTCAGAACCGAACATCCGCAAGTACAGCGCGGAGACCCGTCTGTCTTGCAGTCTCAGAATAATGGCCGCAATTTTAGAACTTCCTCTCCATCCTCTTCGAATATGAGGTCATATCCGATAAAAGGGGATTTCTCAAGCGCCGTCGGAGTAGAAACGACCAGGCCCTCTGGAATTTTGAAGCCTCTGGCCGCGCGGTCCCCGAGTCGCTGTACGCCGTGGGGACAGATCAGAAACTAAGGATGCAGTCAACGCTATTGCTGCCTGCAAACTACGGGCTTCCCATGTTGTCCGTGGATTCAAGGGTCCATCGGTGTCGGATGCTCCTGTTGTTCCTGGAATCGGTGGGCAGCTAGGCCGAACCAGGTTCCCCGCGGAACATCTCCGAGCTTCCCTGCTAATTCTTCGCGGACAAACCCTGCCGATGATTTAAACTTACAAGGGGCTCGTCGCGACCTGGTGCCGGCGAGCTCGTCGACTAGTTCGAACCAACCCGCAAAAAATTCCGTGAAATTCCTCGCGACTATCGAGTACTCTTATCGCGGGATGTGGAGCGGGAAGAAGTAGAATCACCAGTGATTAAATTGTCTGGCCCCGAGCTCGCCAATGACACGGATAACTTTTTCTACGACACTGGTTCCGACCTAAATCTCATCATGCCAAAACCTTTTGCGAAGACCTTATTGAATTTGGAAGACCATACAGAATTCAAAAGATTCACTTAGACTAAGGCCGCCACGTTAGACACAGTGGTCATGCATCTGACGGAGCCCCATTGCTATTTCATGTTGTACGCGATTTTCCTACCAGAAGCAACGGCATCTTGGGGAGACCATATTTGAGGAAACAGAGGGACGAGGTGTCGTTTCTTTGGTATCTGCCTCCGACCCTATACAGCCTTTTCTCCGGAAGAAAGACTCTTTCAACAGCCACACCGGTTACGTTCAGCAAGCCTCTTACTCAACGGGAGGGCGTCTGCCACGTGCATTTCGTAAACACCCGGGAAGAAGATATAGATATTCCCATCCCCCCCGGGAAACGCGGATTTTCCGTCGGAAGAGTGTACACGCGACAATATAGATTTTCCATAGCGCGACGAGGTCGAGGCTCAGGTTTAAAAGAAATTGGGTAATGACGTATCGGTCCGTCCCAATCTCCTCGTAACTCCCCGGTATGGTTAGTACCGAAAAAGCCAGATTCCCAGGGTCGCCCTCGGATGCGGTTGCATATTCCCTTCCGAACATTGCCGAGATCTTGAACCAGCTAGGGGCGGCTCACTATTTCTCTACTTTTGATCTTGTGAGTGGGTTCCAGCAGATCCCGATGGACAGGAGGGATCGCGTCAAAACCCCCTTCTCTACACCAAACGGCCATTATGAATATGTGCTAATTCCAGAAGGCTTCAAAAATGCCCCCGCGACGTCCCAACGACTAATGGACAATGTGCTCCGGGGGTTCCAGGGGACGGAATTATTCGTATATCTGGATGACATCGTGGTTTTTGCTCGATTCCTGGAAGATCACGAATTAAAGGTGCGCGGGCTCATAATCCGCCTGGTCCACGCAAACCTCGTGTTAGGGTCGGATAAGTGCTACTTTCTCAGGAAGGAAGTTGCCTATCTCGGCTACATAATTGGCCGCGACAGCCTTGGCCCAGACCCGAAGAAACTGTTGGCCGTGTCAGAATTTCCCAGGCCGCAAAACGTAAAACATGTTTGACAATTCCTTGAATTGACAGACTATTACCGCAGATTCATTCCGAACTTTTCGAAAATAGCTAAGCCTCTATTTGAGCTAACGCGGAAGAACCAGAGATTTCGCTGGTCCAGGGAGGCACGACACAGCTTTAGGTTGCTCCGGCGGACCTTATGCACGGAACCCATCCTATAATACACCGACTTCGAACAACCTTTCTTTCTAACGATCGATGCTTCTGATATTACCGCGGGGCGGTCCTGAGCCAGGAAAGAGAGGGGCCAAGATTTGTCCATCGCCTATTTCTCAAAAATCCACACCCCTGTGGGATGCAATTCTGGGACAACCGAGAAGGAATGCTTGGCGGTTGTAAAGGCACTAGAGAGTTTGAACCCTATTTGTACGGGCGAAAGTTTAAACTCATCACAGATCACGAGCCTCTTCTATGACGATGATGAAGGGGACGAAGAATTCTCATGTCGCATCAGCCTGTTGGAAGAAAGGGCAAATCACGGAGGGTGAACTGCTCCTCGATGGGGCACATGACACGGAGAAACCAAGGCCATCAAGGGAAATATGAGGAAAAAGGGTCGATGCGGAAAGCTCCATAGTGATCGAGCACCCTCAGTCTCGGAACGCAGGGGAAAGGGAGCCCCAATTTTCACAGCTTTCTACGCTCATGCCTAGGCTACGACCTGCAGCACGTTCCACCACTTTCCCTCTAACGCAGACGTTGCCACAAATACCCGAGGAAGGAACAACGGTTCCACCGCCACCTCAGCGGGTATCAGAGCGTATGACGCTACGCACTATCATCCAGCCGGTCCCGGTGACCCGGGCCCGCCCGCGACAGAGCCAGGCAGAGTGCGACTAATACTCCCGCCGGACATCGGCGCTGACGATTTGCCTGCTCCGCCCGACGGCCCATTACCTCGCACATCTCCGAGCAAAAACAATGTCGTACCATCAAGGCCCCAAGTATCAAATAACCCGACAATTGTAGGCACGCGTGTGTGCCTAACTTATAAACGAGGAAACTACGTGCATTTCTTTTCCTCCGATGGGGAACTGACCGCACTGGTGTGCAAAGTACTGAGCTACCTAGATCTCATAGATATCAATACAATAAGAGCCCGCGGGCTCCGCGACGGTTAGATAGCCATCACCACCAATAGGAGCCACCATAAGTACGTATAGCATAATCGTCTAGCAGAAATACTATGAAAAGAAACGTGCAGAAGCCGTCAGAGAAGGCCTGAAAAACCTGAAAGCACTACTGCTTACGACCCGCTCTCCAACCATGCGCATTTCGCGAGTCGGCAGCCTCACCGACGACTTCTATAAAGAGTCCTTAGTATCTGCGATTTACGAGGTATTTGGATGCACCGAATATCCCTGTGATTCTCTTTTACGGACGCACGAGAGTGCCGCCCCCAGAGGAGCGACCCGGAATAATTCGGAAATATCACGAAAGCCTAATGGGAGGCCACAAGGGCGTCACAAAAACATACCGGAAAATACGCGAGCGATTTCACTAGCCCTATCTACGTAACGAGGTCCAAAAAGTATCGACCTGGAGGAAGCAGGGATACTCCGGCTTAGCCCCAACCGTCGGGAGGACATACTTTGTCACCCTTACCGAAATACGAACTTACGACAGAAATGAACAATATCTATACCACCCAAACCTGAACTTAAATGTGACGATAATAGCGCCGGAACTACGCGAGGAGTTATAAAAAACATCCGATTCCTCATCGCCATTCGGCCTGGCGCCAAAGGCAGCGAGTGACATTATGTAGGCCTGAAAAGAACTTTGAAGCAGAGAGTCCCTTTTCGATCTCGAGAAAAAAATACGAGAAATCGGAACATATCGCCGAGAAAGACAACAGCAACAGACCTCAGTCCTGACAGGATTCGACTTTAAAGGAATCTTGGTTCTGGCCGGGGCTCTGTTATTCTGCCGCTCAACATCCTCAGCGGAACACCGAAGACCAGGGCTGAAGGACCACGGATACGCCTGAAGTAGATAAAGCACGCTCGCTTCAGGAAAACGCACCAGCTGGAGAGAACGACTCGGGACAAAGAGGGGTCCCATCCATTCCAGGAAGTACTACCCTTCGCACTCCCACTGTCCTACCTAGACAAATGGCCATCATGGCCATCAGTTCACGATTAACTGTGCTGGTAGGACGATGAGCAGACAACTTCGACTTCAGAGAAAAATGATCGACGCCAGGAGACTGGACCAGTCCTTGGTCTGTAAAAGGTCACTGACCCAGCACTCGAACGCCGGCGAGTGTTCACTGCGTCGGGCAACCGGGGTTACCCGGAACTCCCGAGCCCTTTGGCCTCTCTGCGGAGATGCGGTGGATGAGCTTCACTACCTGGGTCACCTGGACACTGTATCGCTATCCTGGATGACCTGCGGGGTGTGGCAGCAGCGAGACCCCCGCGACAAAAATTGCAGACGCCGGCAGCGGCGCTCCAGGAAAAGGGGCGCCCTAACGCAGTTAAGAGTACAAATAACGCGACAACGCATACGCGCCGTATTGAACTGGAGGAAGGAAACCGACCCAGTTTCATTTAATGGGTCCTATGCCAGGAGCCCCCTCTAATTTATTTAGGGGAATTAGATTGTGTAACAGCCAATTCCGAACCGTTCCTCCCGCAATTGGTGGTCCCCCTCATCGCATCGAAACCGTCCCAGCTTTGCCCCGAGAAGTTTGAAATCTTCGACCCTCTCGGGCCTGAGGAAGCATGCAGCCCCAGGAGCATCAAGAGCCAAGGAACCGTGACCTAGTTAAAAGGGCTTCCGTCCAGGACGTGGGGGGCCAGGACCTGAGAGGACCTCAACCCACTACCTCATTGGGACGATCACCTGGGCCTCCCCATACCTCTATCATGCCTGGAGGAATAGGACGAGACAGCCTCCGAGGAAGGAGACGAATCGCTCTCGCCAACGATCTTTAATGGATGACGTTAGGTCTTCATTCAAAGAGGCACAGTATAAATAGTTATCGTTCTCGCGGAATAGCGAGTGAGTTCGAGAACCCCCTACCACAACCCACAGTTGACTACGCGAGCCAGCTATGCCGCTGGTAGGTCCCTCCTGAGTTAAGCACGAGAACATTGCAAAGCATTTCCTGCTTTTCGTATCTCAACTGAAGAAAAATGCTACAGGGGCTAAGGAAATGATTTGTTTCACTTGGGTGAAAATGCTGTGTCTTACATCGTATGTGTAAAAAGTGGTTTCAAAGGTTTATGAATGGAAATTTCAATCTTCGGAAAAACCATCCTTTTTCCAAAGCGAGACTTGACAGTTGCTTGAGATATAGCGGAAATATGTAGAAAGTAATGGGGATTGTTTTGAAGGTTAGGTAATTGCCCACTTTTTTTATAAACAAACATCAAAATTATGTAAAAAAAGACTGAGAATTAATATATACACCTAGTACGAATATTTTTCTTCCTCTCTGTATACATATATTATGGCATTGAGATCCTTAATATAGATGATGAGGGGCCACTTCTTCCAAATCATAAATAATTTTCATGCTCCATAGCAACAAATGAAATCAACCAAAATCTTTTGCTCTTGAACAAGTTTTTTTTGTTTCATCTCGAATGATTTGTAAGCTAGAGCTAAGCTAACTTGTGTTATGATTTTCGTGGTGTACGGAAGATACTCAAACACGGTCTTAGGGTATTACCCTCTTAGTAAATGCTTGCAAGTGAGATACTCGTTATTTGACCACTGTGGTTTCTAACTATAAAACTGTGATCCGCAGATAACAAATATTTGAGATGATTTGCAAGTTATTTGTTGGAAGTTGAATTGCATATATTAGGTATATCAATTAATTCTCGGCCATTTTTGCATAATTTTGATGTTTGTTAAAAAAGCGAATAATTAAATAACATTCAAAACAATCCCCATTACTTTATACATATCTCGGCCATCTCTCAAGGCAATGTCGAATCTCCCTTCGGAAAAAGGATGGTCGTTTCTGAAGATTGACATTTCTATTCTTAACCTTTTAGCTGCTGCGCACACTTGAAAAGAATCATCAATACTTACGACGTGATATTCACATGTCAATTGCTGCGATAAAAAGACTTGTGAGGGCGTATACATTGTGACGTATTTTTCGCGATCGAGCCTCACCGGGAGACAGGAGACCGACCGGCGCACAACTTACGCGATT
>JARQTH010000475.1:1156728-1167737 GCA_030142595.1 Trachelus iudaicus | reverse complement strand
GTGGACACGATGCACCAGCACCGGGAGCATATTCAATATCAAATCCTGCGGTTATTGTAAAACCTAGTCCGAATAGTAATGGTAATATTGTCGATGTTATATACTCATCAGACAAAGCTAATTTTCCCGATGATCTGACACCAGAACAGAAGCGACTAATTACCAAACTCGGTCCTTGTCAACCAAAAGGTAGCTTTGTCAAAGACTCAACTGGTCGTAATAAGAATAGATGATATCCTCACTCATTCTTCAGTTTACAAATATGAGAAATTATTGGAAGTCCGTGAGAGCTGATGCAATTGAATTTTCAAATAAATGGAAGATCGAGCCTACTTTTCCCGAAAAATGGATACGACGTGTCAAACGTTTTTTTGACGAATTACTAGAAGATGAACGTTTTGCAAACAATGAGGAACGTTTCAAAATTGAAGTGTTTTATCGACTGCTGGATGTGACAATCAATCCACTCAACACCAGATTTCAGTCTTTCAATCGGTTGTGTGTGAATTTTAAGTGCCTATCACCCACATTTCTACCCCAATCATGTGACAAAACTATTTTGACTGCAGAACTATTATTATCCGCATGTCCGTTAGATTTGTCACCAACTCTGGGCTCACAAATGCTCCGCTTCAAATCGTGCTTCCACAAACATCTATCAAAATTAACCTCCATTCGCGAAGTAGCGGAACTCCTTCTGATTCACAGCCCTGCATCAAGTAGTGTCACGGACATAATTACTGCATGCATGATATTTCAGACTTTACCAGTAACTACAGCGTCATGCGAGAGGAGTTTTTCTGCACTGAAATTGATTAAAACCTATCTCAGGAGTAGTATGTCGCAACATCGCTTGAGTTCTCTGGCCACGTTGTCAATTGAAAGAGAAAGAGCACGTCAACTTGATCTCGATAAAATAATTGACCAATTTGCTAAAGCGAAGGTCCGAAAGAAAAGTTTTTTAGACCGTTGACTTGTCGGAGATAAGGGGCGCGGTTGATACGTACTGCTCCAGGGCGCTAATGGTTTAGCTACGCCACTGCTCATAGATAAAATACCGCGTTCAATTTACAAATTTCGGAGTCCAGGGATAAATAGTCACGGTTTTCGAAGTCTAGGACATCCGTGTTATAACTTTTAGAATACATGGTTTCATCATAACAGTTTTCGGAGTCTACGACTTTTTCATCATAGCTCTTGAAATCTATAAAATTCTCGTTACAGCTTTCGACGCCTAAAAGTCAGACATGCTTCTCGCACGTTCATGCAGCAGGGTATTTGTAATCACAGCAAGGATACTTTTGTGTAAAAAAACCTCGCAATGTATTTAGAATTATTTATTATCATTGCTGTGAATTCCCCTAAAAAAAAATATTGAATTATAAGCCAGTACAAATCTGCTGATTATATGATCTAGCAATAGTTCATCATATTAATTGAATTTTTAAAATTTTCTATAACGTCATCACTATTCTTTTGTATCATTACTGCTGCTTATATCTAATTATCATTTAAGAATCAATTAATAATTATTATAATAACGCCTTAGGTGATTCCCTATTGAATACTCTTTGGCGGGTCCTTACTTAAAATAAACGAGCCTTTAGTATGCTTTCTGAAATTCACTGACAGACGGTAAGAATGGTGTCATGTCTCTCGTATGCATCTAGATGTAATGATATACAGGGTTATTCAGTAGAAACATCGAAAAAAATAAAAATGATATATATATATATATACACATATATATTGTAACCTTTTTATCCTTCACACGAGGTGGTTCTCCAGCTCGTGTGAGTTAGGCGGGTCCGAGCCAATGTCGGTTATTAACAATTTTAATCAGGATAATAGGTGGAGCAAAAGAAATAAAGATGAGGTTTTGTTTACAAAAATAATGAACCGAAAGAGTATATTGTCCTAAACGGTATACAGAGAGTGTTAATGGAGGTTCAGCCTAACAGGTGCTGAATGTTAGTATTATAAGATCAGCTTAAAGCTACAGAAAAAATATAAATACGTGAACGGAATGAGAGCGAGATACAGACACTTATTAGCTATTCATAGTTGCGTGATGAGATAAATATTATTTAATCTGGAAGTCATGATAGCGTTAAGATCATCCGATGGACTAGGGATACCGAATCGTGTCGAGGGACATATCTGGCTACCAGAATATGGTCCAAGAGTTAATTCGTGAAATTGTCCTGAATCGTGCCAATGAACAGCTGCTATAGTATAGACTGTGGTCGAAGGGTTGATTCAGATTGCATAAAAGTACATTTTATTATGTATCTCTTAAATCAAATAGTTTTTGCGAACGAAAACAACTGAAAAAATTTCCTCACCATGAGAAATCAAAAATATGGTTTTCTCAAATTTGTCAAAGAATTGTTATGGGGGTGAAACACCCCATAATTATTTTTCATTATATAAAACCGCCATAAGTACAGTTTACTTTTGGTATGTTTCCGTAGAATAAAGGAACTTATATTACATAAATTTACATTATCAGAAGTACGAGTTACATTAGAAAAATGTGAATTACCAAGGAATTATTATAACAAACAGATTTATAAGACCAGCAAGCACTATCAGACTTTATCATTCATTCTATGTGGTACAGTAATGATACTCTTCGAAGAAATGCTTAAAACGCAAGGATTTTTTGCACCACGAACATCTAATAACGGTTACATTTTCACATCCTCGAACTTCACATAATGTGTTGGAAAATGTTTTGAAGGAAAAATCTACTGGATTCTCAAATTCTCCTGGTGTTTCGTCAATCCTGACCCTTCGCGAATTAATAAATTAAGAGTCCTCACCGGAACTGGAACAGCTAATCCGTGAATGCCGAGAACTGCATCCAGGGGACACTCGGGTGGGCACTGCACTAGAGCACAGCACTGCACCGAAACACGCAGAAAATCTATAGGATTTTCTGGATGTAGCGAAAGCAACGCGAGAACTACACAAGCAAGAACCTTCTATAGCGCATACAAAACACAGCTAGAAAAACTAGCAACAGTTAGCACGAGAGCGCGAACGATCTCGAGGTACCTCGATCGGTGTCCCAAGACATACTGCTCTGACAATAGTCAAATTCGGGAACTAACCATTCTGATTGCTCGAGATCCTTATAGCCGATAACTCTTATCCTTTCCTCCGACTCGTCTCTTTAAACCAAATTGAGAGCATTCCTTAGCGAATCGGTACGTAACAACTGGGGAGATTCTCGATGACTTCTTCCCCCCCGGGCATCGGACGACAGCTGGGCATCACACCACAACACGGATCAGGAAGTTTAGGAAGTTTATCTTCTGCCCTTAACCGTATCGAAAAACATTATCTCCACCCGCTCTACAGCCTTTTGCCTCCTTCCAGTGGGGCGCTGGTATTTCACCCGGACCTTTGCCGAACTTCACACACAGTTTTACTTACGGTACCTGATTTTCTTCAATTTTACCTAATCTGTATAATACTTAGGGCATATTCCACAATTGAACCACAGTTGTGGTTATTACATTTCAGCCAATGACATCTATTGAGTTTTGTCAGCAGTCGAAATCAATCCATGCAATTGACTGAAATTTAATAACCGCATCCGTGGTTCAATTACGGAATATACCCTTAGCAAACAGGCTTATCGTACTCATGTATCTTTTACATAGAATTTATGTACTTGAAACATAACTGTTTTCTGCATACGTATACACAGGGTGTTCAATTTTAACTTGGACATTGCAATATTTTGAAAACAAGAAGTTTTCGGAAAAAATATTTGAGAAAAAAGTTGTTGGGCTCGAAGGGGGCCGTCTAGTGGAATACCTGAATTTTTGGCTTGGGGTCTGTGTTGGGCCCTGTGAAACCAAAGTTCATTTTTGTAAATAAGAGCCCTCTATTTTTTATTGCAGATCGTGTTGTATGAAAAAAAAATATTATAATAAGTTTTGTTCTTGATCATTTTTTGATAAACCCTCTGCAACAGACGCAAAAGGCCCTCGAAGTTGAAATTAGAAATATGTTACAAATTCTAGTTTTTTGTTAGCGATAAATGATAGTAGTAATATGGACTAGCGATTTGATAATCTGACTAAATTGAAGCTATAGGGTGTTAATCTTGCCAATTAAGACAAGATCAATGAACGACCAAGTCAATACACAGTGGGATAAGAGCTAAAAAAACTGGCCAAAAGTCAAGATTTAGTCTGATTTGTATGTAACTTGATATAAGACGGTTGTTGAAGTCTTTGATTTCGAATTTGAACTAAAAAATTCAAAACTCCGAATGGCGAATTCAATACAGTGAGCAAAACTTCAAAAGTTTACATAATTTATATTAAACCTGGTATGAAGGGGTTTTTGAGGTCGCTGGTTTTGAACTTGACGTTAGAAGTTACAATTTCAGGTTGATTGTTCTTTGTGACTCTCCTTGCCTCTCACAATTTCAGAATATTTGTTTTCCACTTCTTCTATTACTATCACTATTACTACTACTACTACCACTATCACTATTCACAAATCTTTGTACGATAAGAGATCAGTGGAAAGATCGAGCTCGACAATCTTTTTCACAAACATTTTTTTCGAAAACTTGTTGTTTTCGAAATATTCCACTGTCTAAGTTAAAATAGGACACTTTGTATATACACACGTATGTGCACTCACTACACTCATAACACTCATAAAAAAAGTTTATCTTATTATATTATTCATAAATTACCTGAATGACGATGGGAAACAAACTGACGAGCATTATATAGGTGTTGATTTCTACGTCAAGGACAATCGGAGGTTGCTCGCCGTTGTCTTGATAGTAATAAATTCCTGTGATGAGTTGAGTCGTAGCAACAACGAAAACTGCATATATTGCTAAAGTCACCATAAATATAGGGCTGAGTGTTCGCCATTTCAAATATAGGAAGCTCTCGATCAGAGGATGAATTAAAAGCCGCTTCTGCCCAAATTGATTTCCAGTATTCATCAACGAATTTATCACATGCATTTGCTCCATACCCCGACCACGAGGTGCAAGTACCTGTAAATTACAATTGCTATCTTAATTATAACTGTTAAATGTACAATCTAAGATCGTGATTAGCGACAATGTCATTGTGGCGAGACAGGGCGTACCGTAAAGTTTGAGGGGAGTAATAAAATTCTGGAGATGCGAAATATATAAATTTTTAGTATTCTGACGTCTGAAATTCGCTGATTTAAAATTTGGAAAGTTTTATATGACGAAGGAGATGAAATTAAATTTTTATAGCGTAAACTTCATCGAAACAATGATAGCATTAAGATGTATTATGCTTAGATACGGGAGTAACTGAAGTTCTTAGCAAATATGATTTTAAGGAAAATATCTAAACCAAAAGATTTGCCATGAGATTAAAATGCGACCACGTGAACAGCCGCAAGACCACATTATAATGAAGTTGCAATTGCAAGAAAATGTTTCCTATACCATGTTATGAAACCGTAAATATCTGCCGTTGATAAATGTTATTTTGTTATCTCAATCCTGTTAATATCTTTATTTTCGTACGATAGAATGTAATGATTTTTTACTCGAACGTAAAAATTATTTTATACTTTAATTCATTTATATTTCAACCAAAATCTTGGCATTTTTTTACTGCCTGTTTAGCCCGAATTCTCTATTACTACGACGATTATCATTATCAAAACACCATAATAAAGGCTCATCCATGCGCATCCTCTTTTTTTTGAGATGATGGGTACATACTTCAACCTGTACATGGTGGCAGTGAAAAACTTACTTGATAATCGACGGTTACTAAACAATTCTGCTCGTTGATGGTGTATTCATTAATATTGATGGCAGAATCGAAAATACTCTCTAAAAATTCCACAGGCCTGGGAACATTGTAAACCAGAAAATCAATGGCTGTACGTCTACGCCGTTCCTGATCCAAAGCTGCAGCCGAAAGATCAGAACCTGCATTAACGAGTAACCTAATGCACTCTCTACTGCAATGATAGCATGCTACATGCAGCGGCATCCATTCGTGAAGATCGAGAAGATTAATTAGATCCACATCATGTTTAAGAAGAACTTCCACCACGTCAAAATGATTCAGTGTGGCTGCAAGATGCAATGCAGTTGAATGGTAATGTGGCTCCTTTGTCGTTCTTGCAGTTGCATCTGCTCCTGATTGTATTAGCGTCTGTACGCATTCTGCATTTCCCACCTATATAATCATTGAAATTAATGATCATTAAATTTAATATTCATCCAGAGTATAAAGAGTGTCGTTATGATGTGTATGCGACACATAGTTCAATTTGATTAAGACATCCATTGATGCGCATTTCTGATAGTCTAAATTGAGTATATTAAAACTTTGTTTTATTAACAGCTACAATAACTAGGAACCAAGAGAAGATAAAACAATAATCAAATAATCCAGAAACGACCGACATAGATAACAAAAGATATTAATGATTACTAGTCTGGGTAGCAGCAAGTTCTAGGTAACATAGAAAATGAGCGACGAACAGAGTGAAATAATATAGAGTATTTAGAAGATAGTAAATATTACCGTTTCGAATATAATTCTTATTGGATTTGTTAGTCACGAATACTTTGCCGCAAAGTGAGACTCACTGCCGTGGAGAAAAAAATGTGTGAAAAATATGGAAAGATAAGTATGGGGCAAAGCGCGAATGCTTGTCTCAGAAAGTATGGGTTATGATAAAATCGATACATTAAAGATAGATTATACTGTGAGTTTATTTTATTTATGGAAGACATTACTCCGTGGCCAATAACAGGTTGCTAAAAGGCTTTCATTTTGTAATAAAAATATTTTTATGTTAAAATAATCTTAATTCAACTTTTCATAGCATAAATTAATAGATTTTAAAAGTGTTCCATAAAAAGGCCTACAATTTAAATGAAGTAAAGACAACAACATTATCCAGTCCATATCCCTAGAAATGTATATACGATGTCGATGTCACGTGGATCGTAAACAAATTGAATAACGTTCTTTCAAAAGCTTTTTACCATAAAGAAAATACAATCTCTCAGTAAAAGATTATGCATTGCATCTGAGATAAAAATTAAAGTTAAATAATAATTTAAAAAAGAAATAAAAACAAACATCTTCGAAATATAAAATAAAAATGAAAAAATTAATATCACAAAATTCTCCAAAGATTCAATCACTTGTTTCAATAGGTGTTCGATCATTCTGAAATACCAGATGTAAAGTTTCTTTATTACATATGTATACTCTTTACAAGATATGTAGCTATGCAATGGGTATTAGCTATTTTATTATTAATACGCATAGTTACTGACCTGAGCAGCCATATGCATTGGCGTCATGCCGGACATCTTTAGTTCATCCTTCACGTTTACCAGGCTCGTCGTAATGTTACTATCCTTTTGCAATAATATAGTCAACATTTCATTTAACCCATACTCTGCGGCTCTGTGAAACACTGTTATATTTCCTGGCATTTTGTGCTTTAGATTACATCCAAAATTGAGCAGTTCTATAACACATTCACTATTGCGGCTGCTGATAGCACAAAATAACGGTGTTTCTCCCAACTGGTTCTGCACTTCGATAATCTGTTAACACAAAAAATTACCTTCATAATCCATTGAAGACAATTTATTCAACAAGCAATTTTATATATATTTGTATAATTATTTAAGGGACTGCAGGAACGAAATGAGTGACAAAACTTCGCGAAAGGTATCTAGTCTCATCACCACGTTTTACACTTAAACAGTTGAACATAAAGAAATATAGTGCTTCTGGGCTCAGAAAGTCATTTAGAGCTAAGATAAATGCCAAATTTTCAAATGGCTTTGCTTGCATACATTGGACCGTAAACTAATATATGCTCCATAGATTCAGGATCGTTGAGGTTGCATAAATTGCAGGCTTACATTATATCGGTTTGCTACAGATCTCTTCCAATGACGAAAAGATTAGATCAGCGATAGGCTCATCGAACTTGCGCTTTGTCTCTGACGTATTCCAACAGTCCTCTTAGCAGATAGAAATTTTGTCGTTGGGTGCTGAGGGTGCGAACGTAAGTTGGCAAGTCTCGGATCGATAGTGATTTTGAAAATCTCCATGCTTGAGATGAAATGCGAAGTTCTCAAGAATCTCGGGCTATTTCCGCAACAACAATTCGCCATTTAGAATTTTCATAAGTTCTTCATAAAAATCATACCCCAATACGCTTTTTATCTGACAGATCTAGTTGTACTTGTATTTAGTATGTTCAAGACTAGTTAGTTGTGCAAAACGTCCAAACCAGATCTTGAAAAGGCAACTTTCATTCCTTAGTTCCGAAATCAGTGCAGTGTATAGTACAGAATGAACTTTATAACACTATCGTAACGCTTAAGTACCCCATCCCAAGAATCATCTGTAATTGCACAGAGAATTGCCAGTACAGAGAACCGATTTGCAGATTCGTGTGTAGACTCGAGATTTATTCAGGCTGACAATATCGTAAAAGACTGCCAACTGAGTGTAAAATGCATCGGAAGAGAAACGTGAAATTCCCCAACTGATTTAGATTTAATGACGATGACAACCGATTTGAAATAAGAATCTGATTGTGGTGATGTATTCATCTTTATTTATCGTTTGCACACTGATCTGTCCTTAGTAGAAGCTGAAGTGTAACTAACTCAAGACTAATTTTCAAAAGAGCCTCGTGGGTGAAATTCATAAATACAGGGGAGAGGGCAGTCCTCTGCGTGCTATAGACTCTTTCTTGAAATGAGGACATGTTGGAGAAAGGTCTTCGATTTTCTATTTTAGCAATGCACGAGAAGGACACTGGTCTAGTCAGCTAGGATTTGCAGGCTTTTCAAGTCACATAAAATTGGTTGACGTGTACCAGACGGTTCTGCCGAAGTACCTCGCTGCTCTAGAAACACTTACGGATGAAAACCAAAGCCGTCTGTCTTCCAAGACGCCGCCAGGGTCGAATACTGAAGCTGGATTTGGGAGTTATATCCAATACAGTGGTTCGTCCGATGTGATCAGTCCCAAGAATGGTCAATCATGTGGTATATTTTGATAATTTTTATACAAACCCTTGTGGCTCTGTCATAAGCGACGAGGGAGTATACTGCCTTGGCACTGGTCAAAGAAATAGATTGAGTGAAACTAACAAGCTACTTGTCAAAGAAGGACCTGACGAAGGCAGCTGTACCAAGGGGAATCTACGACGAAAATGTGGCCACTCACGAAGGCATACATTTTTCAGCAGCAAGTTCGACGGACCACAAACAAATGTTATTACTTTCGACGTATATGTGCTCGAAGCCAGTGGTTTCGATAGACAGATACCAGAGGAAACAGAAAAAAATATCCGTCTGCCATGTCCAAGAGTCGTCAAAGAATATAACGCTCACATGGGCGCTGTCGAACTTATGGATAGTTTCACAGATCGCTATTAGATTCTTATTGAATCTTGCAAATGGACCATGAGGATGTTCTATCACCTATTGGATATGACTTTAATAAACGCTTGGGTTCGGTATAAAAAAGTTGACAACAAACAAGGTGAAATCTCGAAAAATATTTTGAAGTCGGCTGACTTCAAAACGGAATTAGCTGATTCTTTATATAGATATTAAAGCTGCCAGGAAAATAAAAGAGAAGGGCCAAGCTCAAGCAGATCTAAAAGTAACATGTCTAAGATAGCCAGAGCTGGGACACAGATTATGCCTCCAGAAGATATACGCAGCTATAAAATTTTCTACGTCAAAACTTTTTGTATCTGGAGAAACAAATGTAAATATCCTAAATGCAAAAAGTTAAAATTAGTTTTTTTATGCGTTAAGTGCAAGGTGACAACCGAAAAAAAATAATTTTGATCTCTCTTATGTTTAAGAACTTTAAGTATTTTAGTACTCGTTAATGCATAAAGTCTCAAAACAGATAACAGTAAATTTTGTGAAAAAAGATACATAATATACTAATTGTGTAAAAAAAATAAAAAAAATAACATTTCAGGGTTGATTACGATATCATTCTTTTTTGAGTTCTCTTTATTGCTCGTATGCTTCCTTCTTCAGATCTTCGAGTTCATACATTATTCTTGGATCAGTTGTATTATGACTATTGACTTTACTAGCATCCAAATTTGCGACCCTGGACGTGAGATTATCCAGTTCAGCCTTTAGATTCAGTTCTTTGATCTTGTTTTTCATTGTTATAAACTTTGCAGCGAGTTCTTTTTCACTTCCTTAATAGAGCTTGCTTACTCTCATGGGTTGCTAGCTATCTCTTCGATCGGTCTTCGTTCTTTGGAAAGCGTTATATTTACTGATCAGCTCTTAAATGAAGATAGACAGATTACATTCCATTAGCTCGGTTTCAAAATCAGTCCTTTTTTTTAAATCTGTTAAATTTCCACTCGATCTAATCGTACTCTTACGTAATAGGGCCTCGATTTTCTTTAGGGCCCACCCTCCTTCTCGCCAATGTAACGTACGTCGATATCGCGATTATAATTACCTCTTGGTTTAGTTTAGACGTAGAAGAGCGTGGTTCCTTAGATGGTATCTTACAGGGCGGCTATTTTGGAGTTGTTTGGAAATCTTGTCCGTTACCGGCATAGTTATCCCTCGAATTATTATCTGGGGAATAGTCAAGGTGGATATCTGTTGTAACGTGGCGTCCGTGGGACTGCCAGTTACATAAGCGAATAGGGGCACGGAAAGCCGTGTCGCCGACGAAAGCCGCCGAGAGAATGCCTACGACGACAGAGGTTGGTTGCAAGGGGAAGCCGGAGAGAGAAACCGACACCGCCGAGCCCGGAAATCGGGCGGGCTCGGGTAAGATCGGCGCCGCCCGGGGACTGGCGGGCTGTGAGCGCCGAAAAAGCGAAGAGCGGACCGAGGCGAGAGTAACGCACGAGTTTGGGTGAACTCGGGATTCTTCGAGAATCCTCGGGCCGGGGGGGCCAGAAAGGAAGGACTTCGTTGTGAACCGCGGATC
>JARQTH010000475.1:1128142-1149489 GCA_030142595.1 Trachelus iudaicus | reverse complement strand
CTCGCCGCTACGATTTAGCGTCATGTTTTTTGTATCGTCTAAAACCATAGCGTTGTGCGTCTCCCCACTCGTCTCTGGTACTGGATCTGGAACTCGAAGTCTGTTGGGTTTTTTACTCTATGACTTACGAAGTTATCGGCTGTATCTTAACCTAGAATAATGAGAATAATTCTGCTCGGAAGGATTTTTTAAATTAGCTGTTGGAGCTGTTGTAAGAGTGGGCTTAATCTGTAAAAAATAGAAGATACACTTACAACATTGATAATATCAAATTTTGTATATTGAAAAGGATTAATTAAATTTATGCGAGATGGGTACTGATAATAGTGAGACGCCACAACAACAAGATACTAATGTTGAACAAAACACAAAAATCCCAGTTGGCGAAGAACGAGATTGGGGATATGATTTATATCCTGAACGAAGAGGAGAAAAATTTAAACGCAGCTGGTTTAGAACATTTATGGGTATTGAAGGTCGCGAAGGGATGAAAAAGATAAGATGTGAAAGGAATGTTTATTATTGTGTTAAAAATAGTAAGTGTACTCATGAATAGATGTTGATTGGTAACAGTTCATTTATGTAAATGAATGGAGTAGGAATACACTGTTTTGCAAAGCAATTAATTCTTGTCATTCTGCTTATAGGTCCACTGATAAAACTAATGATGGCTGCTTTAAAGAGCTCTGGCTGGTATATTATAATTTAGACATATTATCATTGATTCAACTTTATTCTCTCGTTCACTTGCTTTTTCTTTGTAGCGAGTTTGATATACGCCGTCATGTATCCTGTGAAATGTGTGATGTATCTGTTACTGGTGGATATGATCCTGACTTAAATCAGGTATGAATTATTTAATTGAAGAAAGTTGACAATTACATTGTCATAGTGCTTCCTCTCTGTAACAAAACCCTGTGTGCAAGTACGTTTATCACATTTGGCTTCCTCAAGAAGTTTTCTTTTGGAATTTGTTAATCTTTAACTATTAGTTTTTACGTACGGAGCGCGTTCAGACGTTTTTAAATGAATTCAAAATTTTTTTTAAAAATTCAATATTTTTTTGAATATTTCAATATAATAAAATATGAATAAAATTTCAAAATAGCGTCCAAACTGAAGGCCTGCATAGATTTTCCCCAGATTCAATCCTAATCTTTAATTCATAATAGTCCAACTTCGTACCAAATTTGAGCCCAACATCTCAAAAAATGTGGCACGTAGAGCGCATTCAGACATTTTTGAAAAAATTCAAAATGGCGTAAAAAATCATGGACTCCATAGATTTTGCTAAAAGTTGAACCGAAGAAGGGGACTTGACCACCGAACATGTTGTATAAATTTCAGAGCGATATCTCAAACTGTTTTCAAGTTATGAGGTCAAACGATGCGCGCGCGCGCGCGCACGCACACACACACACACACACACACACGCGCGCGCGCGCGCGGACAGACATTTTTTCTAAATGTGATTTTTCGACGTTTTGGAACATTCTGAACACGTTTACATAAAAATCTTGATATTTTTTTTTCACCAAAACAAAGCTTCTTGTGGAAGCAAAATAATTGTAATTGTAATGTTACATCTCATTATATATTTATTTATTTTAGGTAGTGATCTGTCAAAATACTGCTCAAAGTAAAGGAGCAGTGCAGGGTGTTCTCACTCATGAAATGATTCACATGTTTGATTATTGTCGCAATGATCTTGATTTTAAAAACATTGACCATTTAGCCTGTACTGAAATAAGAGCTGCTAATTTAGCACATTGTAGTTTTCTGAGTGCATTCATGCAAGGCGACGCATCTTTCATAAACGTGCGAGAAGCACATAAGGTAAAGATCAACATTTTCACTGTAAATACCGTTATGCGTATAAAAGCCACCAAAAATATTCCATAACTACAAAAGCATAATCTCTTATCACAGAATTGTGTAAAGAGGAAAGCCATGATGTCTGTACTGGCTGTACGAAATGTTTCCGAAGAAGAAGCACTGGCCGCTGTCGATCGTGTATTTTCCAAATGTTATAATGACTTGGAACCCATTGGTCGACGTATCCGAAGAAACTCTTTGGATATGCACAAAGCTTATTTGGAAGGGCCATATTATGGCTACGATATATGAAAGTGATTATATTCTTATATGATAGTAGTAAAGAATTGTACAGTTATTATGTACTTTATAATATTGTTAATATAAAAGTTATACAACGTACATTACTTTGCACTTTCATGTTTCCCTCAATACAGTGGAGACTCGATTATCCGGACCTCGGTTATACGGATTTGTGATTATCCGGACTGCCAATCGCGAGCAAATATCTTTGTAATCTAGTTTAAAAAAATTGTATCTAAAAATTGTAATCTAAAATTTGTTTACGTCAAATGACAATTACCAAATATTTTAAACAAAATTAAACATCAGCGACTGTCCTATGTTGTTGATTTTAATAAGTTTAATTTGCTTTTGTTGTTTCGAATAAACATCTAACATTACGTATTAATCCTAGAAAGATACCATATGACAATGTACTTCAAAGATAACCATACGTGAGCGACGTAGGTTATCTTTCTAGAATTAATACATATGTAATACAAAAATCGCTTTTCTTCATACATTCAATTATCCGGATTTTCGATTATCCGAATTACTTACGACAACAATTAGTCCGGTTAATTGAGTCTCCACTGTACTAAGAAAATACAAAGATATATTTAAAATGATTATTGAGTTCCTCATGAGGAATTTTAGCAGTGCCATCTATCGGTCTACCGGTGACGGAACTGCAATACGGGAATTCGATCAAGCAATTGTAGACAGTTGAGTGGCGAGTGGCACGGAACGGTCTTCGAAGGATATTTTTGTTCGCAAATAGTTTAGAACACATATTTTACTCGTGAAATCGCGTATAGTGTAGATTGTGGCTATTTTACTTTTCAACTTGTTTATAACTGTTTTATATTGTAAGGTAAATAATCTAAGACTGATTTCTTTAAGCGGTGTAACCTTATACTTGTCACATGTTGCTTGAACACGTTGAGCATTCTCTGATCACTTCTCAACGAAATTAGGAAATTATTTCTGAAGTTGTTTATAATGCATATTTATAATACTAAATGAATTAATTATTCTTGGTCAATCAATTGTAGCATATGCTTTAAGCATGTGTTACTTGACATATGCTACTAAGCAAAATTTAGTGGGGTTAAAGTAGTATGAATAATCCTGGACTTATTTAACTTCTTCTTAGAAAATTATTCGTGATTTCTCTTTTTAAGTTGTTTTTATGGGGATAAAATTAATCTTGTGAAATTAATTGAGCTTTACTTTTGATAGATTATAGAGTTTCTTTGCATTCATTTTTCGTAAATATAATCTATTAATCAATTTATTATGATTGAGTCATTTGGTATGCTGTTAATATTTCATTTGCCGTTTTATATGTGTATTTGAAAAATGAATATCAGCAATAATGAGCATGTCATCGTATGGTGTCATCTTTATATTATTGTGTGTTATATTTTATATTTAGATGTCAGTCGTGTCTTCAAGAGTCAGTAGTGTATCGTCTATACTGAAGAATCCAGGAGTAAGAGCAAAATTAGTTGATCGGCCAAACAAAGTACACTTCAAACTTCCAAAAAATCTAAAGCACGTTCTAACTAACTTTGAGAATGGTACTCAGAGAAGAGTTTATGAAGATCTGATTTGTATTCTGCGTGATTCAACGATTAAGGTGAGTATATATATATATATATATATTAGGTATTAATATACTAATAAAGTATCAACATAATAATGTGTTTTTTAAATCGTAGGACAATGAATTTATTGAGCTACTCACTGAAGTACGTCAGTGTATATCACTGCTGGGACCCACGCACAGACTTTTTGTTGAGGCATTGCTTAACATTAATTGGACAAATCGCGATAAAACAGCAACGGATGCTTACAAGGCATTTCTAGAGGATTTAGTATGTGCACACGTCTATCATTCAAAATGTATCATCGATAAACTTGTTGAGCAGTTCAGACCAGGTAACTTATGTAAAAATATTTTCTTTATTCAATAGTTTTCAAGTTCTATGTTCTTTAATCACATTTAATATTGTTTGTACAGCGAATGATCAAGCCCTGAATTGGGAGGCTGGAAATCCAAGAGAGACTGATTTACAGAGATTCAATCATGTACATGATGTTCTTAAAAAATTACTAAAAATTATACCAATGTGAGCATTTAGTCTTAAAAGCATTTAGCTTACTAAGGTATACAAACAATAAATCAATACTTTTCAACAGGTCATCTGATGTTTTACTGCAGTCTCTTACATCCATGTATCCATACATGAAACGCAGTACTCATTCACATGAAATATACGTTCATTCACTGCTACAAATTTTAGAATATGCTCCGCAGCTACGTTCTGATATTGTGTCCTTAATAATTAACAGGTAAATATGAAATACTCTATAATAAAAGTTTCACAGCAATAGATTCTTGCATTTCTTTACAGATTGATAGTACTAGACGTGAATGCACCACGTACCGAAATAGAGGATCTTGAAGAAGAGGCGATGGAGGAAGACGATGATGGTGGAGGGATATTTAAAATGGATGATGCAGTAATATCTAATAAGCAACAATCACTGAAACATCCTGTAGCACATACACTGGACGTGTGCATGGAGCAAGTCCTCTCATATATATACAGAACCTGTCACCCAAACGGAAACCTCGACTGGGATCCTTTGAAAAGTCTTTATCAGGATCTTGTCCAAATTTTTGATAAAATTATTCTTCCCACCCACGCTAGTCACCACGTCCAGTTCATCCTGTTCTACATTTGTAGCTTTCGAACACTTGTCGCAGAGACTTTTATCAATTGGTTGTGGCGTAAAGTGTCTAATCCAAATGTTGCACCTATTATGCGACAATCTGCAGTTTCCTACATCGCTAGTATACTTGCGAGAGCTACCTTTATTCCTATAGGGTAAGTCAGTTTTTTTTTAACCAGAATTTCTGGTATATCATCTTTAGCTTTGGTGTGAGTCGAAAGCTCTAGGAACAATGTATCGAATTTTCATAAGATCATTTTGTTAATTTGCTTTCAGTATCCTGAAAACAATGTTATTCGAAATGTCTTCCTGGATACACAGCTATATCTCCTCCCAGGATAGTCTTGAATGTGCGAATAGTGACGTCAGAGTACACACTGTATTTTATTCAGTGTGTCAATCACTATTTTATTTGATAGCTTTCCGGCACAAGGATCTCGTGGAGACTAAAAAAAGTAATTATGCAATATTCACATTTATTCGCAATATTCGCTTTTCTTCTTAGCTTCGTTTTATACTAATCATTGTTTCACAGATCTGATGTTCCTCCAAGGACTGAACTTGACGAAGATTGTAACATGTCGACTGAATCCTTTACGAGTCTGTCAGCCAGCAGTTATACAAAACTTTGCTGCTATCACCAGAACTTATCAAATAGCTTATTGTTATGCAGTAATAGAACATAATTCACGTAGTAATCTGCCAGTTTTACAAAACAGTAGTCGACTAATCACGTGGCTGGACACGTTCTTCCCATTCGATCCTTATGTTCTGGTGCGCAGCGGTGCCAGGATCAATCCAATCTATACTCATTATCAGGCGAGTTCCGAAGCGAATTCCTTAAGGGAAAGTAACAAACCTGAAGAAAATGATGAGGATGATTTTATGGATGAGTCTTTTCCGAAAGTATCCAGTCCGCATAGTCGCTCAAGTCTTGATAAATTCTCATACGGTACATCGCCAGGATTTATACATGCGTAGACACATAGAAATGACATCATTATGTGAGTAGTCAAAAAATACATTTTTTCTCTATTCAAAATCACCTTTTTTCGGTTTCAACAACATCTTGATATTTTTTAAACGTTGCGTCATTTTTTCAACATCAGCTTGAGCGCGTTTTCACGTAATAAATGATTTGTAGAGTAAATTGTGTCGATGATTCTTGAAATACTTATATAATGTATGGGAATACTAAAAACCTGCCAGAAATTTTTTCATGTGGATATTATGAAATTATTGTTATCACCGAGTATTAACGGTCCGTATACGTTAAATAATATGTTTTGTATCGAGATGTGTGAAGAAAAGAAGATTATTTTCATTTTAGTACTTCACACTTGCATTGATCATGTACAATTCATATTATTTTTTTTAATTGATGAACGTAGGGGTATTCAATTAATCACTGTGCAATGTGCGAAGCGTTATTAATAATTTTTGTTTGATAATTCAACAAATTCCTTCGAACAAATAAATGAATTTGTTGTTCAGCGAATATATGGCGAATCGAAATATTCGACAAGTTTATTTATTCAATATAATTTGCATTTCAATAAGAAATGTGATCCTCGTGCGATTCAAGAGTAAGTTCTTAAATCAGAAAGCATATGATATGTGCAAGTTAGTGAAAAGCAGCCTAAATTATTTTAAGATTTATGCGAGTACATTTTCTAATACATATTGTTTACTGAAAAATAAAAATTAAAAATAAATCAAGTCGAATATTTATTCATCATTTCCCGGTGAAACTATATTCTTTGAAAAGTTTCTTCAATTCTGTTTCCCCACATTTTCTATTTCAGATGTTCCGCTACAACGTGACGAAATCCAGAAGCTAATACGTTGCGAGGCGAATGGATACTTTTACATTTTAATAGAAAAGAATAAAACGATATATGTATCAGACCACGTAACGCAAATACGAGCTGAATAGAATGACGGGTTTCACGGAATAAGGTGTTCTTATTTCACAGTACCTTGTAAACTTTGGCGTACGTTACTAGAATATTTAAGAAAATTGGAAAGGATTCCACATTTTTCTCTGAGAATCAAAGGCCCGTACCTTCGTAAAATAATAAAAGGTAAAGAATTCACTCTCTCAGTTGAATGATATATCGCTTGTACACAAACAAATTGACTTTCCGTATTAAATAAAAAATACCTTTCATTTTATATTCATAAGAGACAAATTTTTCAAAAATATTTTTCATTTTTCAATTTTTCTACGTATACTCACCAAGTCGGGCATAACTAGTGGGTGACGATAATTTCTACCAATAAAAAGTTAATGCAAATACATTTTCTGAAAGACGTACTTGACCAATCCTTCCTGAAAAAATACAAAGCAGTAAATAAAACGAAGTATAATCGACTCTAAGCGCTCCGCTCAGCGCATTAATCGAAACCGAATACAAAGAGGAATTTTATAAGATTCCTTAAATTCAAAAAAGCCGCTAGAATACAACAATCTCGTCAGGTGTACTACCGGTGTTGTGGAAACAAGCAATGGAAGCCACAGTAGCGCAGAATCTAAACGACATAATTTGCGTTATGTGCGCTACTGTTAACTTTCCGGTTTTACGATGGAAATTCAAAGTGGCTTTATGAGACTGTCACGAATGTATAGTCAGGACTATATGGCAGAATTCTGTACAGGCATGGAGGCCTAGTTCAGAAATGGATCTTGTGCAATTTGCTAATTGGCAATGGAATATATAGGAGGGAACACGCGGCCGAAGGTAGACATTATTTTTAATACGAGCACGGGAAAGTTAACCGTCCGCACGGGTGCGTAATGATGTAGAAATAAAAGGGCGGACAGTAAATCATTAGGTATATAGTGTAAGTTTCGAATTATGGGAGAACGGTACTCAAGAATTATCTTCAGATTCTTATATACCGGTATCTCTCTCTCTCTTTCTCTCTCTCTCTCTCTCTCTCTCTCTCTCTCTCTCTCTCTCTCTCACTGTGTACATCTCCTTACATATATATATTTATATAGGATGGTATGCGCTCCTGCCAATCGTAAAGTCTCGAGGACTCCGCCTACTCTCATGCAATATCCTATTTGGCAGTGTACAATAAAAAGTTCCCGTTTTACGCATTTCATATGCCGGGATTAAAATATCACGTAGCTGAGATGCCTAAAATGTGAATGAAACAGGAAAACGGGATGATATGAGATTATTAAAGTGCAAGTTTGGCATTAGAAACCAAACAGGAAACAACGACGATGATTATTAGATTAGAATTGAACGAGCATAATTAAAGGCGATACATATTTAATGTAACTTCGTGTATATAGTTTGAATTATCAGGTATGGTAATTAACGATACATTCCTTAGGTTAATTGCAAACATCTCAGGTTTTGCAAGGCTAAAGTTTTACGTGTCGTATCATCTTTTGATAGTATTACCTGTTAGCGGATCGTGTCAGGGTCGCCACTTCTAAGCGCGCTCAAGAATGCATTACAAAGGACATTGCCATTTTATATCAGACATACCGTCTCATTAACATAGCATTGATGATATATCGATAAGGTAAAAGAAACGTGCTTACATCAGTCAATAAAATGTCATGAAACTTCCAACGAGAATCTGCTACACTCGCCGGATTGATTGATCTCTGAAATTATTGACTCATCCAAATAACCTAATACATCCCACGCAATCTATGATTTATTAATTAGCTAAAACAAGGTATAATTCATCCAAAACTGTCAAGATTGTCATAACCTAATTATCATAAACTCATTTCGTGATTATCTATCATTCTACGTACCCACATCAGTAAACTGCATGATATTTCCCTAGAATTTCAGACTAAAATAATAGTTATTTATCAGTCAGTTATTATAGATATATTGAATGAACAATAGTTGGAATAAGTCTATCGTGTATACTTGTAACTCAGATATTTCCTAGTAAGATAAAAAACAGTAAGAAATGTTTTGGCGTAGTAGACAAAAAAGAAATAAACAATATCAATCGCTTATTACCTGACTGACTATTTGACTATCTAACTAGGTGGTTAGAGCATCACTGAGCGGAAAGTGGATGGAAGTGGATGGAAATGGATGGAAGTGGGGAGTGGGATATTCGAGCGTGGATTTTCGAGCACAAAACGGCGCGTGCTCCTCGACGTCGCGAATGTCGTATCGCTAGTAGACACGCCGTGAGTTCCTCCATATCCTCATTCACTCTTGACCAAGAGAGTTCAGTCGCTCTCGTACCTCCATTGGTGGAGAAGTAGACAGAATAGACTACTGCAGTCAATAAAGGTTGAATTATAAAAAAGAGGAGAAAGACGAGAAATAAAAGCAAAAGGAAAATTAGAATAAAATTAATAATTAATTTTTCGTTATTTTTTTATTTAGTAAATGACGGATATTTTTAAAAAATAATTTTAACGGTTCGCGTCGTCTCTCACAGTTGCTTACCCTGTTTCGTTCTGTCAACATTTTCGTGCCAATCAAATGACGGACCATTCTCATACTGCGATTTGCAGTCGCAAAGACTTTGAAGAAGCCTGTGGTAATACACGGAGAATATAAATTTTTTTAATTCTCTCTCAGTACACGATACACGCGGTCACCGACCCCACGTGCAATTCCTGTCATCGTTAACACCTCTGACGTTTATTCTCTCTGGGGATAAAATTCCCGAGTATTTTTTTCAGAGAGAGAAAAATAAAGAAACAGGCAGTCAGGGAGACTGTTCCATTGTGTTTACGCGTGTGCTTAATTTTTATTTGATATTTAATCAGTTTTCTTTTTTGTATATCAAAACGACTGTGTTTTTTGACTGATCAGCAACCGTTCTTCCTGCTCTAGTCAGATTCGATTCGACAACTTTCTGACAGAATGTGAGTACTCTTCCCTTACATACTAATATATTTTTTATTTGAAAATACTTTTGCCTAGTCTTTTAAACCTTTGTTTATTGCGCTTTTTCAGTATCACTAACCACGAACGATTTCGTGAATTCGTTGTATTATGATGTGTATTAAATAGATATGTCAGTCGAATATGTATTATACAGATTAAATTATATGTATATTGTGGAGATATTAGCCCGTATTCAGAATTTGCTCTTAAAGTCACCTACAGACGCGTTTTTAGTTAAAAGTCGCTAACAAATAATTTAAAAGCGCGCTATTAGAACTAAAAACTAGTTCTGAATACGGGCTATTGAATGTATCTTATGCATAAAATTCCAGGAATCAGTAAGTTTATATGTAGTATATCATATCTTTAGACGGGTCAATGCAACTGCTAATGATTGTTCTTCGACCTTCTTTATTTTTGTATAAATATGGTATGGCTTGATGGGGACGATTATTGTGCTACTTTGTAAAATTATTAAGTGCTTCAAAATGGAAGAGGCTTCTGGGGTGAAACGCGTTTCATTTTGTAAAGTTGAAACAGTTGGAAGGACTGGACGTGGTTCAACAGCTTCACCAATTGGGGCCATTATGTCGAGTCTGCTTTACCGAAAGGATAATTTATTTGGCGGGAAATATTACAGCTTAACTCTTCTCTTTTCTTCTTCTTCCTTACGTCCCCTTTTTCCTTCTTCTTGGAAAGCCGCTCCTTTCTGGAAGTTCACCCAACAAATGCCGTTTCGTACATTATAATAATTACCAGCCGTATATTTTAAAACAAACTGCTGGGCATAAAGCTGCGATTTACGTGACGTTCGATTCATTTGAATTTAATGGCCAATGGAGGTTTTTCCAAACTACAAGATATAATGGAGGCGGGAAAAGATCATTGAAAATTTGAAAATAATCCTCGCCGGAGATGTAGCTCTCATCATTTATTCCTCTTGGCAAGACAATTGAATTTTGTCAGCGATTCGTGCTCTTTTTCTCACATTTACTTATCCTTTTTGTACCTCATCAGTTAGTTTGCCAAGTCAGTTGAAACTTCTTTATCGACTTTCAATTAGGTGGATGAAAATTCTTCTAGGATAATTGATACTCCCGACTGTGCAAAACTTTAACGGGAAGCGACAGTTAATAACACTTTTTCACTGTCCGATTATTCGCGAGAATTCACCCTTTTTAATACAGAATGCACGTATAGAGCCGTTTGATTTTTACATGGAAATGCACCATTAACCATTCACACGTAGAAAGGTATCAAGTCATGTACAATGAGCATTGTCATGTAATAAAGAACCGTGCTGAATCGCTTGGACAATGCGATACGTACAAAGCAGAAGAATTCTCTAAAGAATCACATCCATAGGCGCATGAAAGCAGGACACGTGGAATTAATTGTATATACAACTAAAGTGCTGAATTTTAATAATTTTGAAAATTCCTGACTCCGTCATAATTTTTTCAATATACAGTGTGATAAATTTTGTTTAGATTGATTAATGCTAGTACATATAAGACACGCTTGTCTGCAGGTTATGAATTGCAGAAACTTTATAAGTAAAAGGCGCATTTCTAATCCGAATTAAGAAACAGTACTGACGATTTATTCATGAAAGATTATCGACGTTTTTATCGCTCTAGGAATATCCGACGAAGTTACTTTTTTACAAAGAAATTTCATTGTCAGAATGATTGGGACTTGAATGATTTTCGGAAATTCCAAGCAGATGACGACAGCTCTCTGTACGCGTCGTTGTAATAAAATAGCCGGATCCTCAAGGAACGACACTATTAATATCACTGCTATTATAATGATACTATGTGGACGATTTTTGATATTCCGGTTAATAAAGTTGTCGAAATTTCGACTACGTAAATTCCGGCAGTTCACAAATTTCTTCAACTTGTCGTTCGCGGAAGCTTGAAAGATTTTGTCGCTCGTGCGAAATTCATTCGTCGCCTCACGTTTCGCCGATCGTGGATAGCCGGGACGAGTCGGTCCTCAGGGCTGTACTATAAATTCAATGTGAATTCCATAAATCCTATGAATTCTCAAATTCTATAAATAACGAGGTGCAGTCGTATCGTTCCTGAGAAACGAGCGAAAGAAAATTGACGTTGGAAAATAAAAATAGACCTGGAAGGTAGAAGAAGAAAAAGAAAACAGAGTAAATGATCTGAGCATCGTTTACATAGAGATCACCCGGATCTGTCTGACTTTATGTCTTTTGGCCGTAGCGAATTTTTCTCTCTCTCCCATTAACACGGTATAAATTATTTGTACACATTTTAAAAAAAACGGTACCGGATTACCCTTGGAATAATAAACCTAAAGACGAATCACAGAATATTTCTTCGGGGATAATTTATTCCAGGAAAAAAAAAACGTTTTCAAACGTCCCTTTAAACCAGTTTCAAGTTCGCATCCTACTTAGTACATACATACGGGCATGTCAAAGCTGTCAGTAAAAATTTTTTTAATTTTCAAATTGAATTTTAAACTTTTATTACCTGTCATGGCTATCACGTAGTCTCGGTACGAATGTAAAAATATTTAAGCATTCATATTTATATTTTATTCAAATTTCTCTCTGCCAAATTTCATTTCTGATTCTTCGCTATACCCTTTTATAAGTACACCCTGTAGGCTCACTTGACGCGGAAACTTTCATCTCGGAAATTTCAAAACGTCGGATTACGTAGGTTCGTACGCGGTCGTTCGAATCAACTTTTAAGAGAAAGATTAAAGAAAGAGAGGGATGGAGAGTGCGTTCCTTCAATCAAAAGAAAAGAGTCCCTTACTTTTATTTAGCACACGGAGTATATATACATTTAGGTAAAAATGTCTTTGAAAAATACTTGTCAGCCGTATACCACAAATTCTGAGTAATATGTATATCCGTAGGAGGAGACAAGCATTTATTTTCATACACCTTGGGTTTATAGCAATTTACCATATCCACTCTAGCTACATTCAGACGATACACTGTATACTTTTAATTTTACGTTTATCGTTTAATTAACGGGACGCTATTAATTAGCAAAGAGAATCGCAGTCGCTGCTATTACTTCCAGAGACGCTTGAACTTCCGTTCATAAATTTTTGGACATTGGTAAAGTGAATTAAAAAAATGTGAAAGTCTGACAATAGGATTAAAATTTTTTGTACCTTTACGCTTAATTCGGCCTCATCGCAAAATGACTTGATTGGTAAAAATTTTTTAAATAATATTTTATTCGTTAATAAATAGTCCACGTGATTCTATGCGTTGGATATGTCAGTTGTTTATGAGAAACTTGGAAATTGGACTGTTTCTCATATCAGAGATTCTGTGTCTGACGTGTCTCGTATCATTGTTTCATTTTCACTCGAGTTTCCTTGATCTGAATAAATTCTCATACGTTTCTCATCGATCCGTGCATTAAATTTCATGCAGGTACCTCTCTTTGAAGTTTTCAGTAACCTCGGGTGTTGGACGATTTTCGATATTATACAATTGAGCTTTAAAATAAAACTTGAAAATTTTTCAAAGAAATATCACATAAATTTCATTGTCTCCTTCCTGCAGTGCTACATAGTTTAAGGCTAATATATTTACGTAGATTTACAGTGAAATACAGTATTTGTAGCCGGGTGTGAAATAAGAATAAATTATCGCGACGTTTCGAAACAAACAAAACACAAATTTCTGTGCTGCATAATAAAATGATCAGACGAGTCTCATGGACTTGACTGTTATACGGGGTGTTCTGAATGGCAGCTTGTTTTCTTGGATGTTATACCGAGTAAGAGAATTTTTCACGGAAAACGGCAGTGGAGCCTCGATGCATCGCAGAGGAAATTCATAGGACGATTAGCCGAATAAGATTAAGCGTATACGACGCGACGTAACAATTGCAGAATGTAACGGTGCGTTGGTGCATTCTCATTACTGTGAATTTGCCGCTTATGGGAAATTCGAATTTAATGCTGGAACGCGTCTATGTTCGGTGTGTGGAAGATTGCCGTGACGTCATACTCGTTAGACATTAATATGAAATATTTTTTAGATAGCTATCATATATATTTTTTTTCCAGTTCTGCTTCGCGATAACGGGTGGGATCATTGGAAGCTAATAAATAGAATCTTCATGAACGGCGACTTGTGATATCACGATAACTCGACAGCGTCGGTGAGTCGTTATTATTTCATTAAATAATTTAAAATTATTACCACCAATCAGGACGCTGGAAGGAATTTACAAATGTTCCGTTACGTATAAATTTGCCGTCGGGATGCTTCCTGGTTTGATGATTCTTTAATGACGATAACGATCGCTTTATGGCGATTCGCACGCTGCAAATTATCTTTTGGATTGTGATAGAAATTGCTGAAAAATTCTGAGAAAAACAATCTCTTGCCAGGACGTGATTAGGGCTGTGATGAGATTCTTGTGTTTAAAATTAGTATATCTGATCTAAATATAATTAAAAATTTGTCATCTTATTAAATGTTTTTCTTAAGTCGACTGCATCTCTCGGGCGTCGTGACAGCTGTCAAGTACGATTAATTGGATTATTATACTTATTATTACGAAAGCAAATAACAGAGGCAGATGAATCTTGCTTTAATATTCCACCGTGTCTCGATTACGTGGGTTGACTTATTGACTAACCTATTGCTGCATCCTCAAACGAATTCAGGGCTGAAACTATGGGGTGCGGGATTCGCAAAGAGTGGGCTATCTTAGAATTCCCGTGGGTCGTACAAGGATCCTTGAAATTTCGAGACTGCGATGTGCGATATTTGTTTACCAGCTCGCAAGGAGGATATAACCATGTGGCTTCTTGTTGTTTCGTGTATAAACTGTTTTTCTTTTATTTCTCAAGAACTCCATTGGCTGCGAAGAAGATTTCGAATAATCTTTCTCCTGATACCCCTGCCTGTTACGTTTCTACATTTTTCACGGAATATAGCTCGGTAGTCGTTTGGATTTATTTGACAGAAGATTTTTTGAGATTTTTTTTTTAATTCTCACATTGTTTTTATACTTGACGCTATTATTTTTTTCTTTTTTGACATTTCTTTTTTTTTCCTCCTTATTCATTACTATACCATAAGCTCCCAGCTGTATTTTAATATAAGGAAGTCATTATGCTGGACTTTGGAATTGCTTTTCGGGGCGTGAAACGGGTGCGAAGGGCTGACTGGAATAAGTATTGCCGGGGAAAAAATTTGGGCAGACCCTGATAGATCGAAGAAAATTTGATATCGGGTTTCGATATGGGGTCGTCGGGACGCCTGCATTCTGCATGGCCACCTCGCTTCTCGTCTCTACAGTTCTAAGGATGTTCTAGAGTGTTCTCAGAGATTACTTCATATCTTGTGCAAATTTCGTTTATCTCCGTACAGCTTAGAAATCTCTGGCTTTCGTCGACGATAATTTTATTAGCCCGGGATTCTCCATTCATGGGTAATTCGAGCCCTTGACAAATCTATCGATAGGGTGCATCTCTTATTTCACAGTTCGCGGATCTTAGGAAAAAGCCAAAAATTGAAGAACATTTTTTTCTCACATATTAAGACTGTAATATGTCACGGACACGAGTCGCCCGCGTGTGAGTTCGCTAAGTCCCGAAAAACAACATTCAGGGATTTTGGGTTAAGAGTCATCTGGTATCTTCCTCGTGAAATTGAACGTCTCTTTAATTCGCGTGATAAACTTAGTCGAGATAAAAATGACGTAGGAATGCTTACACAATTTTACAAGAGCATTGGTATTTCTTTTTTTGGAATAGATACGATGACAAATTTTTTCCTATTTTTCGCAACACCCAAACGATGCCTGCGGAAGGACGGGGTGTTTAAGAATATTTTTTAAGATGGGTCAGAGTAAAACTGGGATATACAAAATTTGTATTTATTGATATAGTCGGTCCACGAGTTGAATGTGATTTTTTGGACAGATTGATATCTATGAAGTCTCTGAGCAAGCCACACGTGGACTCTGCATTAAATTTTTGTTAAAAATCATGCATCTGCATGATATTGTATTTAAAGATATTACATTCTTTTTTGTTTCAGCATCATTATTTATACAGTCATGTGTGATTTGTTAAGGATTTCTTTTTTTTTCGTTTTGCGAACTGTCAAAAAAAAGACAGAACACGTGGGCTGCCTACACCTATCTATACATAATATCTACACTGGGTATGATTTTTACTGTCGAGGAATCTTCGTATGACAAGACTAACAGCTTGAACGTCCCTGTAGAGTTACAGAAATTTGATATGGGGTTGATATGAGGTTCCGGCCAGAGGGATAGAGTGGGCTTCTCTGCAACACCAGTGATTCTGTATTTTCTTTCCCATCTAGGTATTTTAAGGGCTCCCACGAGTCGACGCAGGGGGTTTACAACAATAAGGTGACAGTTTGTTAAAAGAAACAAGGAATACCAATCCTTTTTTTTTATGACTTATCAATCAAAGCGAAGTAAAACAAAAAATATTCTCTCGGCACTCGTTTTCTCTCTGCCGACAATTTCCTTTGCCGTGTACATCCGTCGCTTAGATTTCAACATTATTTCGTCACCGTGAAAACTGTCACGGATCGTAAGGACATGACGGTGTAATGGAACAAAAACATTGAAGAAAAGAATTGCGGGTCTCTTTGGAAAAAAGAAAAAAGAATACTATCCTCGGTAAGGAATTATTCGACGAATTTCCGTGACTCTCAGCGTCGCGGCTGCTCCGACGCGCTTTACTCTCCTGATAAGGAAAGAGTGCCCGAAGTAGATTGTGTCATCGGCAACGAGAAGGAGAAGGAAAAAAAAGTTTATTACAGGAGACATCTTTCATTTCTAAAAGAATGGCCTTAGGTAATACCTATTCCTCATTCTTTAGTCTCAACCTCCCGCGATATTTGTCTTATGAAATGGGAAATTTTTAGAGGCGCGATCTCTTAGGCGCCCGCTAAAAAATAAGGGGGAAAGAAGAAACAAAAGTGAGGACTAACGTCAATCTCATTTACGCGTCCAATGAGCTGTCTAATTATTGCGATGATACTGCTAAAATTTTTTTTTTCGGCGTTTATACTTTTACGCTATATATATGTATACATATATTTCAGTCAATCTGTCATAATACGTACTGTAGAGAATTTTCGAGAAAACATTTAACTTATGATTCTACACGAGATTTCAATTCCGAATGATACCGATTCTTTTTTTTTTAGGGAATTTTTTTTTCTCTTTCAATTCCTACCGACAAACAGGGACCTGTCGAATTTCCTTGTGGTTTTTTCTGACGCTATATATATATTTAATATATATATATATTTAATATATATATATATTTAGTACACAGCATTGAAAGAGAGAATATAACCTTCGACCGGTTATACCACAAAAGTCCTCTTCGCCATATTTGGCCGTATTGCCTTGCCGCGAGTACGCAACGCGTACCTGACGTCGCGTAATGGGGAAACAGGATGAAGAGCGGAATGAAAGAGGAATGAAAATGAGCCAAAAAGAAATGAAAGAATGAAAGCGATACAAAAAAAAAGCAGGATTTGGCAAATGTACACAAAGAAAAATGTATGACCGCAACTACCGTAGGAATAGTTAATGTTTTTGAGCATCAAGAAAAATTCTAACGGCATTGACAAAAATTGTCTCAGGATTAACCACGGCTATTGTAAATCTTGCAAGAAGGCTTTCTTCGTTAATTTCGTTGCACTTGTTATTTTTTACTAGAATTTGTTCTTCAAAATACGAACCACTGGTTCGATGATTTGAACCAAAAATTTCTCTCCGTGTACCAATTATAAGAATACATGATGCGAATGAAGACAGCGGAATGTGGTTGACAAGAAAAAAGGTCTTTTGGTTTCTTGTCTATTTTTCTTTGTACAGTATACTGGAAACACGTGTGAAAGGCCATTTTTTTTAAGCGAAAGGGGTTCTTTTGAAAGAAAGAAAGTAACGGAGAGCATAACAACGCAAGAGAATGATGGATGGGTGTAAGTGATTTAAAGAAATTAGAAAAACAAAAAAGTAGTTGTTTTTGTATTCGTTATCTTTATATTTAGACCAATACCGAACGACAAGAGGATAACGACACTGGGCGTTTGATCAAAAGACTCCTGCTTTGAAATAGGCGAGCATTTAAATAAACTTTAGTGTCTGACTTCACGATTACATAAGCTCAGAGTATCTTTTTTTTTTTCTTCATTTTTTCTCTTTGGTTGCTCGAGGTATTTTAATTTGGAGGTTGGAAAAGTCTGGAAACAATACGACTTCAGGATTTCATGCAAGAAACACAGACGATGGCCTCTTGCATGAAATTCATGTCCGTATCAGTCCGCACGATTTATTCTAGGTAGTTGTTGTTATGGGGTTCATTTTTTTAATTTTTTTTTTTTTGTTTTGAAGTCATACAAACTGCACTTGCATTCTGGATTTAACGGCGTAACGTGCTTCGCCGAGCTTAATACGATTCACATGTTAATAAATTTATGCCCGATACGTAGCACGTGCGCTCGATTAATTCTTAGATGGAATGCAGTAAACGCGGCAGAGACTGGCGGTGTCTTGAGTGTTTGAAAAATTTATGGTGATATTAGGTATAATTTATGACGCCGGTTACAGAGTCGACGGCGACGTGAAATTACACACATTGGGACGTGCGTGTAAGTGGCGATTGTTAAAAGTCGATTGCAGACATTGCATTGCCTCGAGGAGAACGTAGAACGAGAGACTTTTTTTACCTATGAAAAAGAAATACGAATGGATTTTTTCATTGAAAAAAAATTCTTGCAAAAGCCTTACACGCAATTCGTAAGCATTAGAGTGAAGTTGGTGATAATTTTTCAAAAAATCCCAACGTCGGATCTTCTTATCTCGCCACGCGCTCTCGTTCCACTTTCGTAATTCAGATTTACATTTAAATTTGCATTTACATTTGTATTTACATTTTTTTTCGTGTGCGCCATGCAGACGCGCGCAAGCGTATCGCAACGTTTTTTTTAGGTTTTTTCCGCTTTGCATTTTCCTTTGGTTCTCTTCAAATTTTTACATTTCTCAACTTTAACCGGTCCTGCCTACCCCCACTCTTTTTTTTTTACTGCAATTTCAAGTCACACCACATGCTAACGCTACGGCGGCTCTGCATTTTGTTCTTACTGAATGGAGGAAAAGCTTAGCCGTGTCTTCTGCTTAGTCGCAGCTGTATCGAGAATTTTCGAAATATAATTTCAGTCACGAAAAAAGTTTTCTCGTGAATCACAAGTTTTCTTTATGCTGACCACAAATCTTTCGCACAACCCCTTCCCCCCCCCTCCCACTCCCACCCCGCCCATCATCCGCTAGCAATATTGTCCCTCGACTTCCAGCTTCGGTTAAAGGTCGATGATGGTGAATAAAAAAATGCCTAATGCATAATACCGGTAAAATTTATGTACGGCCATCTGTCATAAAAGAAAGAGTATACAAATGAAATAAAATCCAAGATAAATGACAGAGGAAGGGGGGGAAAAAATGAAAAAAAAAAAATTGGGCTATTCCCTATCTCACAAATCATCCGGAAATTTTTAATAATTTACAAACATACGTTTTGACCTGTACGACAATATTAATAATAAGAACGATAAAGTAATTTCCGGCTGAATGTCAATTAATTCGCGTGATTATCATGACATTTTTTTTTCCTACTTTAATTTTCTCCTATTCTCCTGTTCCCTCTTCACGGCCATTTGCTCGCATAACTTTCCAGCAATTTAACCAGGAATCACCGGAAGTCAACGAGAACATAGGAAACTTCTGGAAAAGTTCATTCTCTTCCATACCGAGTACAGTACACAGGAGCGTAACGTGTGAAAAAGAAATCGAAATTTAACACGTGTGCCAGGCGATAGCATATACGTATATAATATTTCACAGTATCTTTGCGCAGTGGACTTTTGAGACGAGCTGTACTTACCTCTGGGCAATTTTTCAATTAAGCGACACTCACTTGAGTAAGCTGATTGTATTAAATAACGATATACAAAATGCCGTGTTCTTTGCCATGAAAATGTGAGACCAAAAATTAAATATTTTAAATTATATACTTTGCTGTGCTTAGAATGGTGTAATTAAATGGAGACTCGCCATAAGGATCGAGCAGAGCACAAAGTTGCTAGTGAAGTAATGAGCGTTTACAGAGTACCGTGGGAAATCGGCAAATGGCGAAAATTTTCTAAAGATGAAATTTTGACAATAAAGGTGTACGACAAAGAAGTAGATTTTGAGTGAGTAAATTTGTATGGGTAGGATATAATATAATAATAATATTTGACGTGTGAAATTTTAGGGTTTTACGCAAATTTTACACTCTACATACATTAAGGCATCTTTCGATGAATTTACATTACAAAGTGATATATCATTTTCTATGATCCTTATCTGCACTTTCTGTGTAACGCATAACTATATTATTTATTACCATATTTCAGATGGCAAATCCGTAAGGTATAGCTTGGGGGGACAAATCGAAAAATTTTTTGTTCACGAACGTCATACAGTATCAAAGAGAACTTCTCTCAAAGATTGTACACACGTACACTTAGCTCTTTGCCAATTAAGAGAATTAATTTTGGGCTTAATTTGAATGTTAATACGTTTAAATCGTCAGCTTCCGCTTTGAGAGAGAGTATAGAATACTATGTGTACTGATTCCTATAAAGAGTCAAAGAGTGAATACGATGAAAATTTATAACGAGATTAATTAAATTGAATTTATCTATAAATAGGCGCGAGGTTACATATAAAATTATAGGGTGGAAAAAATTATTAATTTTAATTAATTGAAATTAACGGGGTCGAAATTTAAACGGAGTGACTCGTTATTCAATAAATTCATAGTGACGTCACCTGTTGCAGAATTCTTTAATTCAAAGTCCCAAAATGGGATTTCGGTCCACAGCGAGCGAGTACATACCTATGGGTTTAAGGATTTGACAACAAAGGAATTAAAGGATAATATTAAAGGGAGAGAATACCTATTGCTAATCTCCTTTTACTCTTGGATCAGGATCCCTGTAAATTACTTAAATCTCAGAATTATTCATATGGCTCTCGGCGACAAACGTCCTATTCAAATACAGAAGGTCTTTATATATTCACTTTATCATAATATAACAGATAATAAGGTATGATACAGGCTTATAATATATGGGACGTCTGAGTAATAAAAATTGTAACGGACTGTATAAGTATATATAGATTTATATACACCGAAAGGAACGAGTCCGTTTTGTTGCCTTTTACAAGCCACTTACTTGCGGGAGATATGACTTGATTTACGCGTAGCGACGGAATTGAATTGGATTACGTATCGCCATGTTGGTTTTCGCGTGAAAGAACAATAAAGAATAGAAAAAAAAAAGGATTGAGAAAAAGAACGAAGAGGGTTTAAGACGGGAAGTCTGAGAGTGAAAGAGACAGAGAGAGACATAGGTAGTAGGAGTGGAAGAGACAGAGAGAGAGAGAGAGAGAGAAAAAAGAAGAAAACAAAATAAACCACGGGAAAGGGCAGAATTTATTTCCCTCGTGACGTTGCTATGTATCTACTTATGATGGTAGCATCGGTGTGTATTATAGT
>JARQTH010000475.1:1049987-1128042 GCA_030142595.1 Trachelus iudaicus | reverse complement strand
GGGTATATACGTATATATGATGTTAGTAGAACGGATTAATGATAATAAATAAACGCTCCTTGATGCTAATAGAAAATCCAAACCACAGGAAAGGGCAGAATTTATTTCCCTCGTGACGTTGCTATGTATCTACTTATGATGGTAGCATCGGTGTGTATTATAGTGCGTTCGAGAAAAGTTCTCTGGGTATATACGTATATATGATGTTAGTAGAACGGATTAATGATAATAAATAAACGCTCCTTGATGCTAATAGAAAATTTTGCAGCTTTGGATAACTTTTGTTATGACGCCTCTTGCCGTCAATACAGAACGCTAATTCTTCTCTGTGGGATTAAATGCCGAAGGCTTCTGTAATATTTTTGCGAGAATTCTATTTTCTTAGTAATCCTTTTTGTATTTTCGTACGTAAATATCGTTACGATAAAATTTACCGATATATACGTATCTATATGTATACGTATAGTGTTGATACTCTAAGGCTTTTTTCTAAGACTTCTTTGTCACGGGATTCAAATATCCCGCGCAAAAGTTATCCGTTGATTGTGAAAATCCAGAATGTGGATTAAACTATTTCTACACCTTGGACATTAATGGTGGACCATTGTTTCATTTGTGGGAAAAGTAGAAACACGCAAAGCTCGTTTTATTACAAAAATTACGTACGTTGTGTATGAATATATAGAAAAAAAAGGTCGTTTTCAATGCTGAACGATTCAAAGAAACGCTTCTGGGATAAAGGGATACTTTGTTGAGCGAGTAAAACGTGTTTTACGAGCAACCGCCGTTACTATATTCGTAGAACAAAGATCGTCTAAGGTGGTTGTCGATATTACTATATCGTGCCGTCAAACGATAATTGTGCGGTTTCGTCCGTAGCTGGTTACGTTAGGTTAGAAGACCAAGAACCATGACTTTTCTAAAGGATACTAATTGTTACGAACAATTTCGCCGGTAGTTTCTATAATAACGGTTAGACGAATATATCCTATCGAAGATAGAATACTAAATCTTTTAGAAGTGGGGTTATGTTCCACAATCTCACTCTTGTATCCAAGGGTATCGGTGTGTCTTTGTCGAACGTATGGTGGTAAACAGAGCTAGAACGATACTCGAGTGTACGAGAGTAGATTTAGGAACACACGTCGGGTCTTCCGTCGGCGTGAATGCCGATGAAATTTCTTTGATTTAAATTCCGCCAATGACATTTCAAAGCCAGTGACTATCATTCTACTCATGCGCGACTGCTCCTCTGTTTCTTTTGAGCCGCCATCTTAACATATTCTTCATGGTGCATTTACGTATTTGCTTTTTTAAATAAACTGAATGCTCGACTATATAGTTTTGCGTATGATACGTTAGAGGTTATGAAAATGCCAGTGAATGGCGTCGCTGATAAAATTTCGACGTTAAAACGTCACATCAAAGAACGACGTCCGTCGGCTTCTTCGATCGTTTGAGTCAACACTGGGAATACCTTTATTTTTTTATTTACTCAATTGAATGGAAGTGAAAATATCTCGATGTTATTTGTGGACGTATATAGCTTAATATTTAAATTATGGAAAAATAAGGAAAAAAAAAAGGTTTTTCCATAAAGATGGCTGCTCCTTGTCCGAGTAACGTTTGACTTTTCTTTTATTTTCTTTAATTTATTCAATTCACGTAGAACATTGGTTATATCATTTTAGTTACTTCGAAATGTCAATATCTAGTTACCCTTTGACCTCTGCTCTCTGGAATTTCCTTTCTTGTTGCTATGGCAAACTAACGTAGTATACCAGGGAGTTTCTAGGTGGTTTAAATTCGTCGACGTAGCCAGGAAATACTCGTCGATAGAATTTTATTTTTCCAGCGTTTCACTATTTTCCAGCATTTTTCCACGGCAAGATGAAAGAAAGTACGTCGACACTCTTTATGCACAAATTGATTGTCTTCGAAAAAGGGCACGTTGTCCGTTTTACATTGATCTCAAACAGCTGAAAATTCGAGTATGTGATATAGTTACATCAAAGAGATTCGACGCAGATCTATTCCAATAACAATGTACCGAGAAGTACATAAATTTACATATATATTCTTCTCATCTTTCCATCGCATTTTTACATGAAAATCAGCAGGACGCCCGAACGCGCACGAGCATCTAAAACGTAACGTTTATTAAAGACGAGCAAATATTTGCACGTGGACGTGTCTCTCAATGTAAACCAATAAGTACTAATTTAAGCCTACTAAAAGGAACAAGAGCAAAATAGAAAGAGAGACGGATAAAAGTTATACGAAAAAAACAGCGCTCCCATAGAAATCTACCCACGTTCGCGAAATCCTATCTCACGGTTCGCGGACCACTGACCGACGTTGAATTTATCTTGGGACGTCTATGGAACTTTCTTTAAATCGAAGGAACATGAAGAAGGGATAAGAAAAAGAAAGAGGAAAAAAAAAATTATTAAATCGAGCATTATCCTCTAGCACGAAAAAAAAAGGAAAATTTTCTTTCCCCCTTGTCACGTAACTTGACACGTCATAGTTAGATCCTAAACTTGAGATATGCCCAAAGATCATTTTCGTCCAATAGTCAAGATGGTCCTAGAGTATTGACTGTATCTAGCATAACCCTGAATCTGGCTGAGAACAAAGAAAGAAGGAGTCACGCCCTCGTCGAAAGAGGAAAAAAAAGAGAGAAGACGATACTAAAGATAATTCAGGATAAAGCGAGATAATAAAAAAAGGAGGTAAAGGAGCAAGGGTTAAAATTGTCGCCAAACGATAAATTGTCACCTTACTAACGACACCTAGTGGTTTTTTTTTTATTTATCCCTCGGTCACCCAGCCTAACCTTGCCCTTGGCTATTGGCCTTTCTCTCGTCGGCCACGTGGATAACGGCTATCATTTATATATAAATAACGTCTATCTTTCTCTTATAACGCATCGATGAGCTTGCACATAGGGTGACTCAGAATTGCCAACTGAACGAACCCAGAGCGAAAAGCAATCCCGACACCTTTTTACTTTCAATTTGCCTTCGATCAGCCTTTCGTTGAAATTGAAGCCAGTCAGTCAGTGTGGATGGCTGGAAGGGATAAAAAGTGCCAAAGATATTAATTTCATCGAAAGTCAGTCAGGTGGACTCGCTTAATTAATTCCTCCGCAGCCATGACGAAACGTCAATGTCAGGAAAACGTGCCATCGCTCTCTGCAGAAAGGACGCCTAGCGTCGTGCCAATAGTGACGTTTACGACATTCACTATGAATTTCAAGAGAACGTTTATTACTTGAAAACTTGACGAGTTCTCTTATTCCCATTGTACTAATCACGTTGATTTTCTCATCTGGAATTTACATTTTCTTTCCCCTCGTGATATTCCCTTTCAGCCGTTACTGCCACGCATACCAATAATCCCAAGAAATATCCCCTACTAGAGCGACGCCTTGTCTCTTAATCTCGGAAAAGCTTTTGGCCGATGACGAGTCGTGCGAACGAAAAAAAAAAAACGAAGGAGGGGAGGCTAGGACTATTATGAAAAATTATCGATAAAGACAAAGACGCATCGTAAGAATTTTGTTCCACTGACAGAACAATTAATCGTCGTGATATCGAAAAATTGTATAAGCACTCGAAAACATATATATTCAATAAATTACATGAACTTGTATGATTTAGGTTACAAATAACTTATACACCCGTGTCATGTCTTTGATTACCAATATAATTTATTTCCTCCATTAATTATAACATTAATGGTATACACTTGATTCAGTACAACGAATTATGCATACGGTGTATCATCTATGAATTAGTATAACGAGATTTTAATATCAGTAATAACCCTACCCAGTAGCCATGACATTTTCAGGACTGTACATACATATTAAATGTGAATTATAAGCAAACCATTAATTTATATAATACTCAAATATGTAACAAGTTGCATTTGTGTTTGGTTAGGATTAAGCAATATCGAATGTAACGCGATAGATATTTCAATAGAAATCGATAGCTTCCATGTAACTTAATGGGCTGTACTGTACGTGAGTTAAGACTGTATGCGTTTGTTGGGTTGAAGCCTTCGAATGTGCTCCATGTTTTCTAACGCAGAATTTCCTCCCAAAGGAGTGAAAACCCAAGAGGGCAAAGCAGCCGGGTGAATGAGAAAGTATAACAAGATAGACTGAGGATAAAATAGGCGTCTGAATGTCCAAAGTGTAAGTTATTAAGAATAAAATAACCAGATCCTCTCAACTTGGTCGTTACTTCCGTCCGGGATGTTATTTCCGGTGGATGTACCGATGCCTGTTTGTCCGGGGAGCAACTGGTTTTAATAATGACATGGGATTCCCGGGTGGCTTTACTCCCTTCGGTAACTCCTGGATGATCTTATCCAGTATATCTAGGATCGCGTGAAGCAGCCCGTACAGACTCAACCAGGGCAATGGCGCAGCCCGAGTTCATTCGGGCTGCCGAAAATTCGAGCAGCGACAGCAACTACCTAAGACGAAATTTCACCCTGGACGAGATCCTCGCTACTGCGGGGAACGAGACTTCCGGCCATGAGAGTATTAATTCCTTTTACTTCTACGAGGTGAGTCAAATTATTCATTCTGGTAATTTAATATTCTTCGCTCACCCGTTAAATTGATTCCGACCATTTTCCTTCGTTCTCTTTCCATTTTCACATCTCTTCACGTCTTTTATTCTCTTCCTTCTGGCGAACCGCACTGGCTCGTTGTACTTATGAGAATCACGTCTTCCATTCTACCTATATTATTCTCCGTGAGGTTAAGTCTCGAAGGATTTTTTAGGATTTCCTAGCCTTTTCTCTCAGTGGAAACTCTCTAGGATGTACCTAGCTATACTCGATATAATGTATGGATATATATATATATATATATATATATATATAGTAAATAAATCCTGGAATATCGTGAAGAAAAAAGCTTTGATACATATAAGTACAATGAATGTGAAAGAGACGAAGGAACGTAGCTACAGGGTGTCTAGTATTGTATATACATCAGTTTTTTTTATTTACTTCCCTTAAAGCGGCTTTACTTGGTAAATCCAGTGACATAAGTAACCATAAATATATTGGTATAGTCTTCGTCAGTCTGGCCGGTAACTCTGGATACAATTTTTCTCTTTATTAAGCTTTCTTTTTTTTTGGTTAGCTCGTCCCTTTAGCACCTAGCCATTTCTCTCGTCTTGAAATCCTCACTTTCGTCGTACCGTTTTCTCTCTCAAATCCGACGCCCTCCGAGACAATACAAATCGACCATTAACCTTATCGTTTCAGAGGGAGCAATTCCTGGTGCTGGGTTTTCTATTTTTCGGCATAGTCATCGGCAATGGCGCCGTTCTCTCTGCACTTTTGCTCGGAAGAAGTCGCAAGACCAGAATGAATTACTTCATTATGCAGCTGGCAATTGCCGGTGAGTATTTTTTTTTTTTGAAAAAAGTGCAGCGCAAAATTAATATAAAAAATTTACCTTCCAACCCACCGATCAAACTCGTCGGTGTAATCTTACGGGAAACGAGCTGCTAACAAACCCTTAATTATATTAAACCAATTAGTCACGATAAAGCAGCCTTAATACTCCGCAAGAAGAGTCCAGTTACTCGACAACACGTAATTAAGCACTAGTGCTAATTTTAGCTTCACTTTTTCATGTACTGATCCCAGACTATTATCTACCGTATATTTACAGTCTGGTTTTATATACAGGGAGAGAGTAAATAGAACCTGTGATGTAAATTTCGTTATAATAGAACTGCCGGAATAATAAATTCTTCACTGAATCATATAACGAGCTTTTACAAAATTCGATTATACAGATAATTTTCTTATCACCCGATATTTTCACGCCAGGAATTTTCGAGATGCCTTACGTCTCTCAAATATATAACCGCTTGTACAATGAATTCCTGTGCTTACACTTGTATATCTGTATACACTGTTACCTTAAAGAAAGTGTAAAATAACGCTTTTCTCATTTTAGTTAAGTATATATTTATATTTTTTTTTTCTTCCTTCGGCATGTAAACTTCCTATTCGCACCAGCCCTCCACCCTGTAGTAACTACCCCTATGTATAGGCTAATCAATAAATTCCTTATATATGCCATTTCTCCTTCCTGTACTCATACTTTAGCTGTAAGTTACGATACTTGTCGACTACATCTATATATAGGCGAACTTTAGAAAACCGCCTGTTGATATACTTGAATGTTGAAGCTTCTATCAAATTGATCCACTTTACTGTATACCTACTGTATAGCGAGCGCTGACTTAAGTGTAGATTAGCTCTGTATATGGTGTTTCGAAGTTAACACCATGGTTGTATAATTGGTAAAAAAAGAAAAGATTAATTTAAAATCGAATTTAGTAACGAAAAACGAAGAATCTGTTACGGTGATCTATGGTATTGGAGATTTGATAGGGATAGGGCTGTTATCATATTCGATACTATCGATCAGGGATCCGATATAAATATATTATTAAACGCTTTCGCTTATCAAACATCTCTTTGGAGGATGCGAATCCTCTTAGGGTCAAGTACAGAATGGTTTCTCGAGGACGATGTTACTACGGTAATCAATATTGATGGCTGATGTCGAGAACAACGAAAGCACATTAAGTTCCTAGTGGAAAAGGTTTGCGCTGGTTCCGCATTATATTTTTTATTTTTATTTTTTTTATTTTTTTGAAAAATCCACACCGACCGCAAGTAAAATTACAAAATATTGTTCCTTTCCTTCTTGCTCACTGATTATTCGATCACGGGGAAGCTGTCATTTATGTCGATACAATTGATTTAACTGGATGACTAGATTTTGACTGATACCAAATTAATAAGTGTACAAAGCACGATGGTTCTTATCGGTAATAATCTTATCAGTATTTAAGGATCCTTGCGACACGATTAGATCAGGTGGTACTGTGTGTATAGATTGCAGGCAAGAGGAAACTGTCCTCCAGAGAGTCCAGAGTCTCTTGAGGCCTCTGATAGGAATAAGAGGACCTAGAGTCCCGTGCCAGAGGTTTGCCTAATCTCCTGAAGTCGCAAGAGACCAGCTCCTAGTCACATCTTAGACATCTTCTGTCCTTTGAACCCTTTGCCAGGATTCGTCAGGATTACCAAAACCAATGGCTTATCTAGCAGAGTTTCCAACCATGGAACCTTGGTGATCTTGATACCCGGGGGTCTTTATATTTTCCACGCTGGCAATTATCAAGTCTTTTTCTTTTTTGCTCGCGATTATCCTTCAGGATTTCGAAATGATGACGTTCGGTCTGGGAACGAGTGAATTTTTTAGTCAAATAAGTCTGACCCGTTTCCCTGAGCCTTCGCGAACTCTCAGGACTGTTAATAAGTCTGGATACTTGTCTGGCTCAAGATAAATTTTTATACGGCTTTTACATATCTGCTCTTTTCTTTTTTAATTAAAAAATAATTTTCTCTTTCGCAGATCTACTTGTTGGCTTAATATCCGTTGGCACTGATATCGCCTGGCGATTTACCGTTGAATGGCTCGCTGGGAATTTAGCGTGCAAGCTCATACGTTACCTGCAGGTACATTTTATCCATTAATTATAAACCGTTACCCGTATGATACGTCGTTAACTCTACAGCGTGAAAACTGTCAAGCTAACACCTAACAAGGGAACGTGACTAAATTGTCCATGGCGTTGACCACATACCAGCTGAAATCTCTTCGTTATCGAGATACACGTACGAGTGCCTCTGATGTGCCTCTACATATGATATAGTCGACGGAAGTTTTGAAAGTTTGAAAGTTGGCGGAACAAGCGCCATCGTAGAAAGTTTAATTACGAAAATTGTACGACCTCGTGGGTTCATTGAAATTGGCAAAATCATAGGAATGAAAATTGTCGAAATTCGTTGGTTTCAGCCGGGGTGGATGGTTTCAGTAAAAATTGAAGGATCCGAGGATATTCAATTTAATTGACGCGAATCCATGTATCCTTATGGGGTCATTATTTTCCTGGGCAACGGACATTCAATCCAGTCCTGTCATTCGCAACAAAACTGTAAACAATTGGATCGCGGATAACTGTCCTTTGTTTTGACTTAATTTAATGACTTGTTTTTTTTTTATAGCTTCCAATGTTTTACTCCTTGTCAGAGTTCTTATATTTTCTCTTTGAGCTCTTGTCGAGTCTCTCTTCGTCTCTTAGCAGTGCTACTGGACCTTGCTGTTCGTCCACGGGCATCTCAATAAAAGTCATCACGTATCGCTTACTCTTAGATTGCCTCTTGGACCAGATCTAATTAAGGGACGCATTAGTGCCCGTTTTAATATATAATTAGGCTTCTATTCAAATTGACGTTACAAACCTGTTGGTGGACTTAGACCAATCAGTATCCATTTTCAACAATTCAACCAGTCTGACTGCCTATGTGTATAAATAAAATTTCGAATCCACATATCCTGTTGCTATTTCCATTGAATCTCATGTATGGGCTCAAAGTTCATTTCTATAAGAGGTTGAGAAATTTTTTCAGAGAACTTCCATATATCCTGGATACACGTGCTTCTCAGAATGACAGCCATTTCCGTGCTGGCGGTAAATGGATCTGGGAATCAAAGCTTGAGCGAAGGTTTTGCGATGCCATTGGAGTTGTCGTTGAAAATAGAAATTTTGCAGAGGACTCAGAGAATGGAAAAATGGAAACACCTTAAGGTTTTAGCCCTGGAGGAGTGAAAGCTTTTTCCTGATATATTTTGTCGTTATTCCTTCTCTTTTGACCCAACATCACCCAAAGGTTTTCTTATCCTTCTTCAAAGCTTTGAATTTCTTTTTTCTCCTGGGTGTCTATCCCAGGCAACTCCTCAATCGTACAAGCAGCACCATGGATTCTTCGAGGAAGCCTGCAGGTTGTTAGTCGAAGACATTTTTTGATTTCTTCAATTATTTAAAGCCTAATCGTCCTGATTGTCAAAGGCAACTCGGCAAGCTTTCGGTACTGATTCCACGCTGAGAAGTTTATAATTAAATTAATTGAGAGCTACCAATCCGAGGGGGATGAATTGTTTCGGTTTTTTCTTTTTAAATTTCTCATTAATTTTTACTTAAACACCGTAACAAGCTGTCTCGTTCTTTCAGTACTTTATATAGGATTATTGTTTTTGTTTGTTTATCGAAGGCCGCCGTGACATATAGCTCAACTTATGTCCTCGTTGCTCTCAGTATAGACAGATACGACGCCATAACGCATCCCATGAATTTTTCTGGAAGCTGTGAGTACTCAATGACCATTTCAATCGGCATTACGAGTGTTGAACTAGCTCGTAATTTTAATGGATATTAATATTACATTTTTACCCAGGGTTCCGTGCGAGATGCCTCGTCGCCGGCGCTTGGTGTTTATCTTTGCTGTTTGCCACGCCAAATGGACTTTTATTCAAGGAAAGGATCGTCGAGAGTAAGTAACTTGCTGTAGAAATTTTTTCCTTTATTTACTTGAACTTTATCTTTTGCCCGAGAGCTGAGATGAATTGAAACGAAGCATTAAAAAAAAAAAAAACTAATCCTACATTTGTCAGTTGTAACAGTCCAATACGTCATTTGCAGCTTTCATCTTAGATCATTAAAATTCCTGCCGAAACGTATAAATGGAAGAAATATTAAACTGACAACGAGGAACAGGGTCTCGCGAGCATATAAATTTTACTTCGGAACATCAAGTCGGCTTTAAAATTTCATTGTACGCAATTTCATTGGCGCGAAAATCAGTGATATTCAAATATCGAAGGGAGAAAAAATCTATAATAATATTTTATATTGGCTCTTTACGAATATTATAACATCATACGAGTGTGAACGTCTCGTAAATTAATATAAGAAAATAAAACGTGTATCGCAATACTGCGCTAGTCGGTTAACAACCGCCTGAGTAAAAATGCGTATCAACGCGCAAAAAGAATCATTCTGGAATTAAATGAGAGAAAAAAAATGCCAAAGGAATTTATCATGCTTCATTTCACAAGGATTTCCGTTATGTCTCCTCGGGTTTAAATATTATTTTCCTCCTAATGGCCATTGTCAATTTTCCTTTCAATGCGAATACGAATTCCCCTCCCATGGTGGCGCGCATGTAAATGATCCTATTTCACGGTGCCGAATGATTTGCAGACAAATTGCAATGCTGGTGCCACCTGAATTCTCAACAATGGCAGATATACATATCGTTGGTGAGCGTCGCTGTTTTCATCCTGCCGGCGCTTATTATTTCTGCCTGTTACGCATCAATTGTCTTCACGATATGGAGCAAAAGCAAGTTGCTCGCACCGAGTGTGTCGCGACCAAAAATCAATGGTAACCAATGCGAAAGGAGATGGGAAAATATAATAATTAATATACGTGGAATAAAACAAACAATATGTTGAGTAGTAATATTTTTTCTTTAATTTCACTCAGAAAATTCGTATTTCGTAAATACTTTGATCTTGTTAACGAGAGAAAAATTGTGACTTTTCTCAAAATTATTTTAATTTTGCGTATATATATATTCTCAAGTTTGCTGTGTGTTGCTGAGAATTTATTAGCTGAGGTTAGAGATTTTTATTAAAGGGGGATACAATGAATTTCTGTTGTTTTGTATATTTCAGGACATCTGGACGATGACGAAGATACCAGAAGAGCCAGTAGCCGTGGACTGATACCACGTGCTAAGATAAAAACTGTCAAAATGACATTTGTCATAGTATTTGGTGAGTTATTTATCTCTTGTTGCGGTAATACAGAATTTATCAAAATTAGAGAAATCGCATTAATGACCCTTTCAATTAATTTTTATTTCAAACATAGCAGCCGAACATGTCAGCAAGACCATATATCTATTTTCCTAGTCTGGCTATGTTTCTACCAAAATTTGTTTTAACCCCTTTGTCCTTTGGCTTTCTTAAGTAATCTAACCTAACCCTGCTGAATGTGCTTTTAGATAATCCAGAAAGTTTGAAAAGCCATTTTCACGCTTTCATCCGTCTTCAGCCTCCGCTCACTCTATTCTGGCTTAAAAGTGATTTGCCCAAAGAGCATGGAGCGTAGTACGCTGTGGCATCCCTTTGGAAATAACCCGAATAACTCTTAACCCGAATATCCACTTCCAATACATATTATATATCCAGTAGCGTATAAATACTTTGTGAAAGGGAAAATAAATTGAAAATTGCGAAAAAAAAGGGATGGAAAAAATATAGAAGGGAATGATTCTTCACCAAAAAATCAATCGCGCGATAGAGTACACTTTATATATATTTTAAAAACATTTTTATTCTTTTTATAACTAATTTTTCTTTCTCTTTTCTCTTTATAGTATTTATACTGTGCTGGAGCCCGTACATCGTATTCGACCTGCTCCAAGTCTTCGGTCACATACCAAACACCCAGACGAATATCGCCATCGCTACGTTCATTCAGAGTTTGGCTCCTTTGAATTCCGCTGCCAATCCGATTATCTACTGCGCTTTCTCATCGCACATCTGCGGAAATCTCAGGTATCGTCAATTTCCGATAGCGAACCTATTTAATTGAATTTTGAAAAAATAAAATTTCGAGACAGGCTCATTCCTCCCTTAAAAACGTCACATTTTTATATCCAATCGAGCTTTTCTGCTTTATTGCAAATTGACAATCGTAGATAAATAATTCTTAAGATTATAAAAAAAGCCACACAGTATACGAGTATTGAAGTAGAATGTTGGTTTGAACATTTTATCGTATTAAAATTAAGTGTTTGGAGCAATAATAGGTATTTGATCAGCTGATGGTATTCGGTCAGTGTTTTATACGGGGAGAAATTAAAAGTTAAAAAATTTAATACAGGGTGGGAAATTGTGTTGGACTTTTGTGAATTTGTTCAGGAAAGTACCGCCGTTCAGGTGGATCATTGGAGGACCACGTGGGGGCCGTTATGGCAATTCAAGAACCGACACCACAAGTCTGACGGAAGGTATAAGTTCGCGTATACGTTCGCTCCATGTGAACACGCAGTCCCACAGTCTCCATACGATGAACAACCATAAACTATAAACTGTCGAAGATGCATGACGATTAGCAATCAGGATTAATAACCAAAGATGAAGAACTTTGAAAAAATTCCTATGGCGCGGAATGCCGACCAAAGAGACAAAAAAATGGCAATTAAATGGATGAGAAGGCGCACGGGTTTATGGATCTATAAATTAAGACAATTTTTACCGCACAATTTTTCGTTAATTTGAAAGTGCAATTCTTACCCGTACGTCGTATATTCGCACGAATTTGACAGGTTCTTTCAAAAGACACCATGTAACTTGCCACGTGTGCAAATGTGCCTCTCCTATAGTCCATTCCCAATTTTATTTATCTTTTGTGACAATCCAATTCTTAGCAAATCATACGTGGCTTTTCATGAAATCCTTGAAATTTAAATATATATATTTCAGTGGATTCAACGATACTTTAAACGTGGACCGATTAAACATTTGAGAATAGACATAATCAATCAGTAATAGAGTTTCACTGAACTTTACCTTGGGCATTCGTCGATAATCCGATTGCGCGGTGGAGTAATTCTCTGTTACAGGGTTTCCCAAACTGTGCTCCGGCGGGAGGCTAGCCAGTGCTCCGCGAAAAAAATATTAATAACAAAGCTTTTTTACTAAATGCTAAAAATAGCTAAATTCTAACTCACCTAGTTATGACTTGTGACTCGAAATTCAAGTAAATACAACACGAAACAAGTATTTTTTATTTTTCTAAGATTTATTGATTACGTGTCCATTACCTAACCTTCAAATTACAAAAGGTGCTCCGTCAAAGATCAAAGACCCTCAAAGTGCTCCATCAGAGAAAAACTTTGGGAAACCCTGCTACATGACATTGTCGTTCGATATTTTGCGTGTGAAAATAATCAAGCTGTGAGAATAATCGCGGAGTTCGTCGAGTTCCAGCACTACCAGTCTGAATTTAAAATCAAATAAAGAAAAAATCGTTGTAGAATTTCTCGCAGGATTCTCGCACTGACGATTTTTTTGTAGCAAAAAAAAAGGAAAAGAAAAAAAAAAGGAAAAATGTCAAATATACTCGTTCATGATATATTCTATATATATTATATGTATTACTTTTGATTATACTTCGTAAGTATTGATCTAAGTAGAGTCAGAGGAAGCGGAAGCAGTATTACTATGAAATATAACTTAATTATAAAAATGTCAAATATACATAAGTGATAGATCATCGTGCAAATTATACATAGCTCACGAAATAAGATATTTATTAAAACTCTGTATATACACTGTATAACAATAAAGGCATATATATGTATACATAGATACATATACGTATTATGTATATATATATATATATTTACCGATAAAAAATATCGACCCGTAAGAATTCTCACATGACATATGCTACAATCTATTTTTTACCCAGCATTCTTTTCTGGCGCCACATTCCTGATGCTATTTTCATAGGCACACAAAGTTATGTGACGCGTGATCGATAGATCATCCATAGCGTATACTCTGCGAGTCCATTGAGCGATCTCAACGATTCATGACGTAAGTAACAATCACTAATTAATATTTCGCGACAGTTTGTCAGGCATTTATACTCTATACGTGTGCCAGAGCATGACTGTTAGATTTTGCATGAGCACTGCGAGACACCCGTTATATGTATACTTTACGAACGATTAATGCCGCATATTAATAATACTTTTTCGCGAAGAATGTTCCGTGGATTCTGGATTCTTTTTATTTTCCATTCGGCTTAGGAAAAAGGAAGTTAGCATTGTGATTTTTAATAATGAAAATTTTGTATGCATTGTCTATAGAAATGACAGGAAAGTTGAAATCAATTTGATAGGTTAGTACTCAGTATTTAGATTAAATTCAGAAGTTAAATTAACGAAGGAAATTTGATTGGGAGTTAAAAACAAAGATTATAACTGTGCTTTTCTAAATTCATATTATTCATCATTATTCGTGCACGGTCTATAATAATCATTGTGTTCGTATTTTATATATATAATCGATTGGAATGCATTACGAATATTATACGAGGCGATTGTATCGCTTAGAGATAGTATACGGTGCGGTAAAATAATATCACAAGAGTAAAGTCATTAAAATATCGCGTACAAAGTGTAAAATCTGTTCACATTTAGCAATAGGAAATTAGCGATGTACGTTTTATCGGATTATACGTAAAATTCGAACTTTGATGACAAATCGTATTCGACCGATTCGTTTTTGTACATTTCTACGGCCTGTAACAGAAATTAAAAGAATATATAAGAATTGAGTCTCGCTTATTTATGTACGTATAATTATAACTAACAATGGCAGTATACTTACTGTCAATAGTGATTGAGTTACTAACGAGGGTGGAAGAATGCTTACAAGAATTTATTAACGATATCGGAAAATCATTGAAAACGTCCCGGCCAATTAGCAAGGGTTAGGTAGAGGTTAGAGAGACAGGAATAAAATTAGAAAATATTTCTGAAATACTCACCGCATCGATATCTTTATCCAAATCGACCACCTGCTTCTCGTGAGTGACTTTGAGCTTTTCTTTTTCACGGCCTTGTTTAATTTGCACGGTTTTTCGTTCGTCCATGAATTTCTTCGTGTTGTTCTGTTTCTTTTCGCGCAGACGACGATCCTTGTCGCCCTTAGTTTTCAAAGCCTTGTCGTTCATAACCTCTTTCATGGTCTCGACGGAAATCTTAGCCTGATTTGCATTCATATCCTTAATATCCCTAGCGAGCGAGTGAATAAAATATTGTAAATAAACAAAGAATTATTTAGGATCACTTGAGATAAACTGTGCAAAATAAATATGAAATCACTATCTTCGAAAACTTTTGATTTAAGAAAAAATAATATTCAAATCGGAGCTTGCTTACTTATCCTGCTTTGCCTGTAATTGCTTGTTCTGCGTTGCCTGCACCACTTCAATAAGCTTCTTCATTTCTTCCCGCGAATTTTGTATGTGAGTCTTTAGCAATTCCCATTCCTCTTTTCTTTGACGTTCCATCATGGCCGACCATTGGGACGTCTGCTCATTTATAACCTTTTTTACATTGGCGTCTTGCGCCAGAGCCCCTTTGCTAAAAACGTGCAAAACATGAAATGAAAAAAAAAAGATTGACTTCTCGAAATTCCAAGTGGGTTTACAGCTCATTTTCGGCAGAGAAGTAAATGTAAAAATAAAGTCGGCAGTTAATCTTTCGTGGAACAGGCACTGAGGAGATACTAATGAAGACTGCCAACCTTGTGCCCAGGTTATATTCCATATAACCTGGAGCCAGCATTGAAGTTCTGGTGGGATTTGAAATGTACAAGTTCGTTTGAGATACAGAATACATGGGAATTGGCAATCTTTAGAAATATTTTGTCGGTGGAAGAGAGAACAAACTTTTTTTTTTGGTTTATAATGTCAAATTTCACGAATAATCAAATTGATATTAAACAATGAATGTGGAGGCTTTTATATCATAATTATATTTTAATTACTCACTCTTTTCCTTTGGTTAACTTATCAATGGCCGTACAGTGATTTTTCTGCATGGTTTGTCTTTCTTTCAAATGTTTCTTCCTCATGGTGTCAAGTTCCTTTTGCTGTTTTTTGCCAGTTTTCGAGAAACCTTTGTCCTTCTTCAAGAAATCCACTGTCACTGGTTCCAGCTTGAATTCCTCTAATAATACAAAAATATTAATAATCCAATGGCGTCACTACTTGATTTAAAAGTTTATTCACGCGGAAATTATAATTATGCGAACCAATACTGAGCGAATCACGATGTAATTCACGTATGCGCGTGTAGAAATAATTTACAAATGATTTGTTCCAGCAATATTCACACGTTCAACGTATTGATTGGGACTTGTGAAATAGTAATTATTCACATATCAAAGAAGACTAGCTGACGTTGATTACAGTTAAAATCGATTAAACATTTTTTAAATTCAGATTCGCCTACCTTTCTTTGCTTCCTCTTCTTTTTTCTTCTTTGCTTCCGCCTTTGCGTCTGTTTGCTCAATTCCCAGACCTTTCATTGCTTCATCCCTTTTCTCAGCTCCTTTACTAAAGGCACCCGGATCCGAAAGCATCGCCATGAAATCTAATTACAGTATTAATCAGCATTGAACTTTATTGCTGAATAGATGAATTTAATTCAATCATCCTTTGGATTATCAAGAATATTATACTGATGGGTACCTTCGAATCCATCAGGTACGTAAATCTTGAGTTCGATATTACAGAAAAGCATGGGCAGTGCCATTGGAAAATTTGCTTCTGTTTTCAAGGAGATATGTCTGTATCCAGCCTGAAGACCATCCAGAGGTAAAATGCGTTGTCCAAGAAGCTTTCCACTTTCTTCGTAAACGCCTAAATAACAAAATCCATAATTCATCACAATTATTATCGTCCATACGAATAATCGTTCAACTGCTGGATCCAGGATAGATGAAATTCATAGAGACTGTAAAACGGTATAAAGTTTTCCTTTGAAGTACTTCTTTTTCAAATTTAATTATATACAGTCATCTCGCTATTTGCTAAGGATCGATGAAAGTGTTTCATTATAAAGGAATGTGATGCCTAAAGTCAATCTCATAAGCGGACCAGAACAGGGTCCCTTTTGTTCTCAAATTATGTCTGGTTAGAAAATTGGCTGGTGGGCATTACCGATTCTGAGGACGGCCAAATCGGGAAGGACGACCTTTCGGAAAAGGAAGGGTTCCTCGTTGTAAACGGGATTGAGTCCATTCGCAGGAACCATTCTCGTCCTGAATTCCTTCTTTATGGTGTCTGCAGGAAGACCGTACATATCCACTTCCACGAACGTTCCGACCTTCTTATCCGACAGGAACTGCCCGGCAATTACCTTCGAGACGAATAACAAGAAAAACTCAGATTCCGAACTTTGAATTATATATAATTTTAAAAATCTTCGTCGTAACCAAATGGTTTTATCATCGTCTTTTTGTTGGATTCAGTTTTTATTTATTGCAATTAAATTCACCTGCACTGAACACTGTGCTGTGATTACGCCGTCCACTCCTTCAGCAAATGGATCAAAACTTCGATCAGGTCGTCTCATAAAGTCTGGCTTAAGCAAGTATCCAGTTGTTCCGTTATATTCGAATTTTCCTTGATTTAATTGCATTGGCAAATCCGGCGTTTGAAAGTTTAAAGCAACCATTTGGCAACCCGCGTTCCAAAATACCTTTAATTATGCGTACAGGTTGAATCATTAATAAAGCTGTGCGATAAATCTCTTAATAATTATAGCCTATAAGAAACTTTGCCCATAAAACAAATTACGAATTATTTAATGAAAATTTTAATAAATATTCTTGATACTTGACACTGTCGAAAATATTAAATTACTATAGGACACTTCTTGTCCTTTACCTTTCTTAAGCAGATCTTAAAGCAAGCCTGAGATTCGATTGCAAAAAGTGATCCTTCATTTTAATCTGGCGATACGACTGTAACGTGAAAATCCTTACAAAAATTTGCATGGTATCCCATAGTGTCTAGGTATGTATTACGGAAACTTTATGAATTCTCATAAACCTCCTTAGAGCTTTCAATAAGATTTCTAGACCACCCAGGGAATTTAGAGTAGGCTTCCTAAACTTTGCAAACATGTAAATATTTCGTTGGCATTTTCTTACGTCATTGCGGATAACAAATCCTGAACGGGCTACTATAAAGTGACTAGTAGTTGCCCATTTTCTTTTTTTTTTCTTTCTTTATCCTTTTCCATTCTTTCTTACAGAATTCAATATTGCGGAAACGCCAACCCGTACCTATGTATCACTATTACCTATGACATCAGCGCTCACTTTCTCTAAGGGATATATACGATTTTCCTTTTTTCTTTTTCTTTTCTTTTTTTGTCTTCCATTCCCGTAATACCTGTGGCATGTAGTTCGAGGAATCGGCTCTGGTACCCTTTGGATATATACGACTCATCTGTCGTTTATTATAATTCACAAATTCCACCGAAGACGTCTTCAGGTAATTCAACGCAGCAGTTTCCGAAAAGGAGGACATGTTATGATGGATATTCTTTTCTATAAATATTAACAAAAAAAAAAGGAAGTCAATCTGTCTGGATTTAAGTAAGGGATATCAATTTTTCAAATTTCTTACGTACTCTCGGCTGTTTCAAAACTTTGGAATTTAATTGGCTGAGCGTAATTGATCATTGATGATAACCAAGGATGACAGGCCATAGTACTTCCGGTATGTGGAATCGGTGGAGCTTCCCCTTCGGCACCCCCCTCAGCGCCAGCAGCAGGAGCTCCTTCTGCCGGGAGTTCCTCCTAGAAGCAGGTCACCAAAAAAAGAATGTTGACTCATCAATAACGTACAGAGATATCCGGAATAAATTTTTTTTTAAAAGTAGAAGAATAAATTTGAACAATGAAATAAAGATTTAGAGGGTTAAATACTTTAGATGGTTCCGGTGGAGGTCCTGCTGGTGCATTTGGATCCTCAACGACCTCATCTTTAGCTTCAAATTGACCTGAGCGGAAAAGTTCCAGTTCGACCTTTTCAACTTCCGGTTTAAGCCTCTTATTCTTTATGAGGATTTTACGTTTCAATGCGCTCGGTGGCGGTAAAGGATTTCCTGGCTCCAACTGAAATTCATTTTATAATTAAATGAGTAGTAGTCGTTTTCAGAAAGTGATTAACCCCTTCCCGTACTTCAATGAGACTCGTGATCAAGATTTTGGTCCAAACGTAAACATCACGAGTAGGACTCGTGGAGTGAAAATCGCGCCAAACATAAACATCATGAGTCAGACCCGTAGACTGAAACTTAATTATTATTAATTTTTAGAATTGTAAGTATTTTCCTATTAGATATTGATTCAAGCTTAGCATTTCTTATAATTAAATTTTTTATTTATAATATGCTTTTTATTTTTAGGCCTAGTATTACTAGATTCCTTAGGTCAAAGGCACACTCGAAGATGCTCAGAAGACTGTAATTTCTATTAAAGTATTCTTTATTTATGAAATATAGTTTTGAAACTGTTATTTGTCATCTATTATAATAATAGATTTATAATATATATATATATACATATATAAAAGAAAAAATAATTATTGTTTATGTCCACAAGAGCTGTATCGCGTAAAAAAAATGACTATATCACAAGTCCATACGTTTCGGCTAGTACTTCAACTGCTTTCGAGCATCACTCTGGGCTTGGGCCCGGATTTCGTCGAGCGGCACGGGAAGAGGTTAACCGAGCTCTGTCATATAAATATAATTACAGGGTAGTCCTTAAGGGGTTCCTTGAGTAACAAGTCGCCAAGAATTTCGTCGCAGTATTTCGCCAGCTTGTATTGCTGCTTGAGACAACAGTGATTTTCGAAGCTGAGAATTATGGGATAATCTGAAGTGACAAACGCGGTATCACGTAGTGCGTAAATAACGTCCTTGAAGAGGATATCAGTGCACATGGCTTTTCCGTGAGTAATTATAGGTTCTTCATCTTCTCCTTTGCCATCCCAACAATCCAATTCCACGCATCTAATCGGAATAAAATATTTGATAATATTCTGCAATCAAGACTCACGACTTTAGTTGCCGGGGAAACTAACCTACAACCGGCCAGTAAGACTTGACGATACATTTCCACTGTACTTTTTCCACCAATCTGTCGGCCACTGAGGTAAGTGTTGTGACTGGAATTAATGTAGTAATGAGCTAGTGGCTGATCCATGTCCATCCACTCCTCAAGTTTATCCAGAAATACTGGCGCGTTCTCGTCTGACATTAAATATCGAGTGAAGCCATCCTTGGTTAACCTCTCTGTGAATTTTCGAATCTAATTATTAAAACGACTCCGTCGATGGGGACTCGCAATGCAGTCGTTTGGTGCATCAGTTTGTATAGTCCAATCTAACCTAGCTCTTTAGTTATATTATATGCTGACAATAAAGGGACTCCGTTTAATATTCTTAGCTGGAATTTGTCGTATTTTTATGGGGCTACATTACCATGATGCTTCGCTAATAATCGTGGTAACAAGTGTGACTCCGCATAATGCTATGGTAATTTGTATTCCTGAACAGAGCTGACGATTAATGATTGTCATGATTTGAATAATAATATGAGAAACCGTGCTGAATGTATTTTTGATGGATATTTGAATTTTTCATTAAATCTAACCATTTCCAGCCGATTGAATTGAAATTGATGGGGGATTTCGTAAATGACATTTTTATCTTGATTAGACTTACTTTCGCTCTTTGCCTTTTCGTCCGGCTCATAATCGTTTATGATTTCGACGCATCTCTTGTCGTCGTATAACGGATATAATATTTCATTAAGTCTTGGATCCCTTTGTTTTTCGTTCATAAATTGTATTAGTTGCTCGATATTTATCGAATCTGATTTCCCTTTGGTTCTACGAAATAAATTTTTAATGCCTTATTATTCTTACGATTTTTGAAGTTTCTTATATTCAAATTTGATAAAAATTTACATAGATTGAAAGAGTTCCTCTATATCGTTTCTGGGACAGATTTTATGATAAAGCGTATAAAATTTGTCGAAAGTGAAAGCTTCCGGTTCGATTTTGTCACCCTGAAAACGATGGACATTTGAACAAGCACTTTTTAATTTTTTTTTTTAATTTTTCATTCAAACAATCTCACCTTTCCACTGGGCAGTCCTAAATCAGCCAATCCCTGATATACCAATTTTTCCGTTTTGCCCGATGCAAAAGTTTTCGATATCACTTTCACCGGTACTTTACCTTTCGGATCCACCGAAAAGCTTAATCTCATCCAACTAAAAGATACCGTACGATTACGTGATTGCTCCTTCGATACAGTACAGAAAAAATTATCATACGGTAAAATTGAAAACTTACTGCTTCATCAACTGAATAGTAGGGCAGACATTACTGGCTTTAGTATTGTGCGTAATCAACCGTAAGCCAGCTTGCCAATCCTAAGAACAAATACAAATTTACGTGATCTTTTCATCTAAAATATAGCTCAAGTTACCTTGGCAGTCTGTGTATCGGCACAAACGACATGTTGATAATGAATATTCGTATAATCAACACCCGAGCAGATAGTCAAACTTTTTTCATCCAATTGTTCAGGGGTGCCATGTTTGCTTAATTTGTTGCACAATTTTGGATCCTGTACGAGTAGTGAAAAAAAAGAATTTACTGTCACGACTCTATACTCAAGACAATGTTAATGGTAAATGAAGCAAAATGCTGGGATACTGTTCTACGTGAGACACGAAGATTGCAGGGGATGAGAATTCTTATAGAATTCATTACAAGTACCTTTGGTGTTCCGCCGTAACGTATGTCGCTCACTTGAGCTAGTTCTATAACGTCTCCGTCCTGAGAAAACGTAATTTTCATCATAGTATCGCACGATGAAAAATTACTTATAAATAGTTCTCCCTACTAGTGCAATATCGATATATACATAAAATATCTGCATACACACATACATATGCGTGTCTGTATTTGTGTGTGTACACCGAGAAAGGTGTATGTATAAAATCTATTGTCAAGGAAAGTGCATAGCAAAGTGCATCCTGAGTGCATAAGAACAGTGTCATTTCCCCTTTCGGTACTTATGGGTAAATATTATTTATAAATGCATAAACGTCTTTTTCGAGGATATATGTGAATAACGTTACCGGTAGACATTCATTACGCAACTGTTAAATTTTGAAAAAAAAAAAAGATGAATTCGCGTGTAAACGTCAAAAAGTTTTTTTTTACGAAAATATGCAGAAACACAAAATTCAGATTTTCTATTGTCTGTAGGTGCATTGTTACTTTACGAAGTAACGCATTTCTGCATATTAAAAGTCAAGTCTCTTGACTGCGATTGGCCAACTTTCTTTGTCTTTCAATATTCAAAACTTTATTAGTCGATATGATAAAACAGCCATTAGCAAAAATAACAAAACGACCGTAGAATTTACAAACGTCACGTAATGCTCTCTCATTGTTCGTCGCACCATTGTCTTTTGAACTCCCATTGAATATTCAGGGTTATAAGTTTTTTTTTTTAGCATCCTTGTAAAATTTTACTCTTTCCATTTTGCATTCTGATTCACTCGACCCCTGACATTTCGCTTTTTCTATTCGCTTTGATATCCGTTATCAGGCGCCCTTGAAGTCCGCCATAATTATTCTAAAACCACCGTCATTGAAATTACAGAGGACCCTTAAGCTTAACGTTATCTTCCCGTTACTCAGGTATTTTTATTTTATACATTTTACATGAAAATTCGAAGCTGCCTTTGGCTCAGTACACTCATTGATAACATATACATGTATATCTTTAAAATAAAGAATACCGAGTTTCGCAGAATAATTTAATCGCATGAATAAAATCACATTAATATTGTTTGGGTTTCTCAATCGTATGTAAATTAGACAAATCCTCACCGGTGAGAACTTTTTTAAGTAAAATTTTTTTTTCTCATAATCCCACTTTATTACTGGCTTTCAAAACTTTCCTTTGCCGCCCGTTCAATTCATCCGTACACAATATTTATTATACTAAGTTCTAAGGGCAAATAAAAAAATGATCACCTTTCCCTCGCTTTTCCAATATATGAAAAATCCATACTCGTCGACTTTGAATAGACAACTCGGCTCGAACTCGGTGCTTTCTTTATCCTCGAACCAGCGATCGAAAGTCGATCCATTTCGCAGAAGTTCAGGAACTTCGATTCGCCAGTTGAATTCAAACTTTTTAGTCATCCTGTATTTTTGGAAACTTTATCAAACCGCATAAACTCGTGCACCAGGTATTGGATACCTTGACAATCATCTACCTCTTGCAATTTTCTTTCTTTTCTTTTTTTCACTGCAATTTCTATATAATTCCTTGTACTATTCCGTAGCTACTGCACAATTGTCAGCAACGAAGTTCACCCGAGAACTGGCCCTTGACTAAGAGAGTTTGGCCTAGTTAGTCCTCTAATTCGGTTAACGTAATCGAATTTTGCGGCATTAGCCTCAAGCACAATCGGATATTACTGTTACAGAACCGCCTTTATTGTCTTTATCGGTTCATTTGGTTGATTTCTCCTAGAATCATACAACGAGAGTATAATTATATAACCTCCATCAGTTCGGACTATTCTTCCGTGTTAATAATAGATATTAAATCAAATTACATAAATCACTGACAATTTCATCATCCATTAAATCCCGTGATTAACTGCAATGTATATTATCAATTTAACAGACGAAGAGAATTTATTATCATTAATTTGTACAGAGCTATCATTAAGATTTGCACGGACCAGTATCTCAAGATAATTGTTACCTAATTATACTCGTGCATAAGTATACATAAATATAACTATTTACAGAAAAATATAATTGACCTTTGCTCTTTTTTTTTTTCTTTTTCACGAAATTTTGTCGATCCAGATTTTCTTTCCTACTCAAAGAACCTTCTCCTTTTGTTGCTGAATGAAATTTTGCACTAAACTCATCTTGTAAACGCTTATGGATGCGATTGAGCCTGCACATGCACCGACCCAATACACAATAACGTGTTCCATAAAACTGGTACCCAAACAGCCATACTTCAATGCAGTCGCCAGGGCGGGATTGAAGTAACCACCGGAGTAATTAAAGGCTGGAATTGTTGAGTGAAACATTATCATTAAATAAGTAAAATGGCAGCCCGAATACGTAGTAAAGTGATTGTCGATAAAAACGTACCGGCAACAACTAGAGATGTACCGACGAAGGAATCGATAGCAGTTGCGAATCTTGGATTAAGGTCACCCAAGACTCTCGAAGCAACCCTGCACATGCAAGTGGCTATACATTCGATGAAAGCTCCATAAATGACAGGTACCTGTAATGAAAATAATCATGAATATACAAATTAACTATATTTTTAGTGCGTGTATATACACTTCTTGTCTACGGGCTAGTGCGGGGGCAATTACTTCGATAAACCGAATACTTTAAGGACTTATGTGGCTGTTTCGCGGTCGGACCCGCGCAAAAATTTAATTTTATGGGCTTATTTGCGAATTGGTCACAAAATATAAACCCTCAAGCAAACGGCCGATTTCAAGACATCCTGAATTAGTCATTTTGGGGTATGTCCTTAAAAATATCACCGGCAAATTCAATCGTAAGGCTAGTTTAAGGATCATCCTCGAAATATACACGAAACGGGGATTCGGGGAATGTTCCTAAAAGGTTGTTTCTGCCAAGGTGAAAACGTTGTCACCTAATTGGCTAGTAGTCAAAAGTAATGTTCTGAAAGTGAATATTTGAATATATTATTAATATATATAGGTATATTTAGAATATATATAAATGATATATAATATATATAGAATATGTCTAAATATTTATAGAATATATATAAAATATTTTTATAAAATATATTTAATGTATCGAAATCTTGTCCGCGATAGCCCAGCGCCAAATTTATATATATAGTCTCCGTCATTTTCCACAGGTAATTTAGTATATAATTTTTGCTACGGTAATACCATGAACACTAACCTGAAGATCCGTAGTACAATCCTCAAAAGCTCGATCCTTATGTGTCGGTACAATTTCCAGAAACCAGAGTAGCTGAATGTAACGAAAAACAACGAGGCCGCCAACGAGTTCGGCCCAGATAAGTAAAAATGCATTCCTTGCACTCTTTTTACCCTCGACAAGTTCCTCGAGATGCGTATAAGGACATGCAGTCGCGTCACCCCAGTTGAGCGACCACCAAATCGTCAGGACGAAGAGATAGATCGCGTACATGGAAACGCCCCAATTATCCGCGACTGAAATCCATTTAAAGCGACAGAATGAAAGTTCCAGAAGCTGCGCTACAACCGTGAGGAATCTGAGGTCCGCAGGAAAGAAGTAGAGGAAGAAGAAGAAGAAGATGATGATGATGAAGAAGGAAAAAAAATTAAGTGAAAGAGAAAAATTCAAGGGAAAAGATTGCGCGGACTCGACTCGCCGTGTAATTCCAGCAATTACTGTTTCACTGAAACCCGACACGATTGTCATTTAAACGTCACTCGTAAATCAACTTATGTGTACACACATATGGCTGTTCAATCGAAAGTTTCGAATTTATCGAATAAAAATCGTCGAGGCGTGCCGACGAATCAAATAAAAAAAAAATCATTTTTTTTAACTACTCATTGCTTCAATCTGCACTGAACAGTCATTCGTCATGACGCGTTCCTGTTGCGATTAAGGATTGATATTGCTTAATTACTGTTAAAGAAAAAAAAACAAACAGTCGTACTAGAATTAAGGAAAAAATTTGTTCCTTGGACTGTACACTTAGTTGAATTCACCTGTAATTAAGACCGCAGACTGATTTTAATTAGCGTCACTGTACGACGTATAATTATACAACTACCTTCTGTCTTTCATATCTTGCACAACGTCGTATTTTCGAACTTACTTATGATCAATTCAAAACACGCCCCGCAAAGTTCGGCCGTTGCTACACCCTCGAGGAAAAGCGATTTCAGAAAAGAGTCTCGTACATAATATTCTGTATACTTTCTGCTCCAGAAAGCTATCAGGCTTGTAAGTATAATGTAAAGTGTCGAGACTGCCAAAGCCAGTAGAGTATCTGTCATCTTATCGTAGGAAATTGCAAAGGAATGATTTACGACTCAATTCGATAGTGGTTTCACACTTGACACTTGAGTACTTGCGAGAAAGCGAAATATTCTGAAAACCTGAAATAAATAGAATCATTTTTTAGTTTGAAATTTATTGCTTTATTGGTAGCCAAGCTTGTCACGCTAATGCTGCTATGTTATATTTTTCGTGAAACTGCCAGATTGTTGTGGGCTGATATGATTATATTTAACGATTGCGTCCAAGATGTGGTATATTAAGGAGCAGTGTAAATTTTTGTTTTTTCAATGACTAACGTTACGTTTACTGCGAGAACAATTCTAATATGAATTATTAAAGAGTTTAAAATTCCGCGCGGCTAGTGACCTACAACTGGATAAAAATTAAATCACCATTGCGAACGTGGTTTCTCTGTAATTCTCGTGTAAATTGTTTAAATCCAATTTTGTATGCGAACTGGTTATGCGGCGTGCTTATAAACCGAAATTTATACGCGTACCTGCAGTATTCCGTATAAATATTAATTGACCGAAAGATATAAATGTTTGTCATTCACTAATATTTTTCAAATTTTGACATATTCATAAAATTAGTTTTTTGGTGAATTTTTATTTTTTCAAATAACACAGGGTAATATTATATTTGCTGACCTTACGTAATTACTGTTAATAAAGCAATTTTAATGCAAGCTTTGCGGCTAATGCCAACGCGATATAAATTTGGGTCTCCTTGTGAAAGCAAAAGAGCACTCAGGCAAGAAAAGCTGATTTAATAGGGCGTAAAGGAGAAAGAGAAGTCAGAGAAAAAAGTTAAATAGATCAAAAAAATCTGTTCTCGATAAGAGCGAAACACTGCTATTACGTACGTGTGCGGAATATTACTTAATATTTTCAAGCTTTTCACTGCTTCCGTCTGTTTGGCCACGTTGCTTGGCCACACTATTCGAAACTGGCAAGTGCCAAATATACATGTAGACGCGTTTGCCTTGTCGCTCTAAATAGATCCTCAACCAAATTACACGACCAAGAGACAAGTACAGACTAACATATATTACAAGTATAATTGGAGCAATAGGGATTGATTAGAAGTGGTCGCAATTCAAATGATTGATAACCGAATTCAATTAAATAGTTTTTAATTGACCAATTCCATAAATTAATTGAATCCGGAATTCCATTGTAATTTCGATCGATGAAGTATTCCAAAATTAGTTACGAAATTCTAATTAGTATAAAAATTCTCTATTTTCATCTATTATCATAAATACTAGATGGTTACTGTAAACTTACTTGACTCTAGCAGTGTTACTCTTGACTGTTACTGCGGTTAAATACGTAGGCGAACTAGAAGGTATGAAATAATGTAATACTACATCCTATGTGTTAACCAATACCTAAAGCGTAGGTACGCATTGCAAAGACTCATGAATATTCAATATCGAATCTTTATATCTTGAATTATCAAATATATATCTCCGTTCAAGAATTTTCATGTGGCAGTGATTTGGAGAACAGTTCGGAACTGTTTATCTGCATTCAAGATAAATGCAACGAAATAAAAGGAAGTCACGGAAGCTAACGTTCCCTGCTGAATCAAAATGTAATATTTATGCTTGACTTCACTTTATGTGTACCGGAAGCTAAATATTTCTTACTTATCCGCAAGCAAATAATTGATTCGTTATAGATTTTGCATTACTCATACATGGATGTTCAACACAACAATGTTCTTTTTCTAAGAATTTTCTTCAAGTCTGTTTGAAGTTTCGTTTATTACCGTTATGGAAAGAGAGTTACAGATAGTATTAAGAAAAGGCACAGCGGTAAGAGTTTCGATGTAACCAGCATGGAGAATTGTCCAAAGTCATTTCGATGCACCAGGATAATAATATATTACAGCCGGTGCTGGAAGTTGCCAATGCGCTGCATGCAATTCTATTAATTGGAGCAACGTTCTCTTGACTGCTGGTGGTGTTGTCTGTTCGGCAAGAAAGGCATCCCGGACGCTACCCAAGAGTTGCTGAAGTTGAGCTGGCAATTCCGAGTTCAGGTCCTTACCAATGCAGGTAAGGATAAAGAATAGACAATCCGTCTAGCGATCAATTAAATATGATAAATTAGATGTCGGAATCGTATATGATTGAAAATACCTAAATTTTCATGTGAAAATGAGGTTTTTTCTTACCTCAGCAAGAGAATTGATCATGGGAGGCTGCAAACAATCGTGACAGCATTTCCACAGTAAAGTGAGTAAAACGCGACCTGGAGGAACACCCTCTTGTTGTGTCTTCAATTGTAGCTGTCTGCGTTTTAGCTAAAATGAAAATTATATTTTATTAAAAATGTTATATAATAAAAATTGTTTTAAACATTGACATGACAATGATTTCCGTAAAATTATAGAAATAAATTACATGAAGTCTGCTCTTTACGAGTATTATCATTGGGCTGTTATATTTGGCTATAAAGAACCAGGATGGTGATAGTCATAAAGCAATGTTATTAAAATCATACGTTTTTAGTGAGTAATTAATTAGTCAAATTATCTGACATACCTGACAGTACATTTCATTGAGAAAGCTCATAAAAGCTGAATAATGGTGGCAGGCTGTGATGTCCTGCAGTATTCTACTCCTCTCTTGGTACCATTGTTGACAAGTATTCAGCAAGGATTCCAAAAAGGTCTCTTTGATTTCTTTCTGAGCAAAAGACATGCGTCAGTGTAGATAAATGGTAGCAATCAAGAAAATGGGATAAAAATAGAAAGAATAATATAATTTCCGTACGGTTACCTCGATTATGGTAATGCAAATCTTGGCTGCCGGTTCCGCGTATCTTCGATTTTCTACAACTCGTTCCAAAATGTGTCGTACAAGTTCCATCAGTGCTCGAGAATTCAACAAATTGGGATCTAAAAAATAACGTAGAATCAAGATTTCATGATAATTAAAAAATCACAAAAATTGTATACATTTACCATCTATCGCTTTGATCAACGTGTCCTGCACGTTTGGTGGAAATTTTCCTAACTCTGAAGCATCCGAAATGTTCATAGCCTTCGCCGTTAAAACATCTGCACTATTCAAACTCTTAGACCTTTTCAAACCATAAGAAGATACGAATGACAAGGATTTAGTGAGCTTTCCAGGTTTCGGTGAATTCGCAGCTTTGGCTTCGGTTTGATCGACGCTAAAGTGTACTCTACCGGAACCCTGATTTGGACATTAAAAATATATTAAAAATAAGATATATATTATTAAAAATTACTTTCTCACATAAAATAAATTCTCATCTCATTCAAGATACGAACATGCAGAATATTTCCACTGGATGCCGACGTGTTCAGAGCGTGTAAATGCCTCATAGCGGATCCTGTTAAGGGATGATAAGACGCAGTTTGATGTGGATGATGTACATTCTGATGCAACGGATGCAGCGGATGCTGCAATTGCTGTTGCTGAGCGTATAGGTAACGGTGTACATTTCCACTGGATTTACTGTGCTGAAGATAGTAGGAGGATCGGTCCGACGAGTTCATCTGGGATCTTTATCAGTGAAATGATTAATTAATAAAATAATAAAACCTATATACATTTAATTGATCATAAAATCTCTCAATCTCATTGCAGAACCACAGCTATCACTTTTATTCGCACTCAACCTACACGATCGTCGAATCATTCATAAGAAATCCAATGACAATATTTACTTGGAAGGATGCAAGTCATTCTGTTTCATAGTGAACTCCTTAGCATGCACGTTCAATTGTGGATTAGTAGCGTTGGCCGTGGTTCCGTCTGTTCTTACACCTGCAATGCAATATATTCCAATAATCAAAAATCATCTCAGTCATTGGAATTGCATTACAAAATGTAATAGTAAATACATGAATCATCGTTGGAGAGTAACGCGACCTTAGAATCGATACAAAAAAAATACAAACCTGGAGGCCGATAAATTTGAAGGGTTGGTTTAGATTTGGGACTGACTATGTTATGATTTCGTTTTTGCAGAACCGCATCCTTCATCTGCAATACATAATATTTTTTCATCCTTTCACATATTATGCAAGCAAAAATTACAATACAATACTAGAAGAGTATAAGATCCCAACAAACCACCCTCATCTCAATAACAATAGCTTGTAACGTAGCACGGCAAATTAGTGTATAAAAACGTATGACGGGTTGCCGGCGTATAGGCGTTCATTAAAAAAAAACAGAAATCTATTACCACGCCAATGGTTAAGAAGCGTCTAGCCAAGTCTGTCGTTTTCTACAGACGTTTCGCCGTGTGAATATTAATCATTCATTCTATTTTATGAGTCTTTCATTATATAAGTTGAAATTCGTCGGTTTTCCTGTATAACCGATGCGTAATACAGTATTGCAATTTTCACTCACGGCGGCAGCACATACATATTTCTTGCATACAGTCTGTAACTCAGCACAAGGTAACGTATGATCACAATATTATTCAGCATGTGCACCAACTATACCAAACTCTACGTACGGAGATTGTAGAGCTTTTTAAGTGGAAGGTCGTTACGCGATGGAATAATTGTCGCGTTATTCTTCAGGCCAAATTTGTACTGACAGGTTACAGCGAATGTTTTTATGATCAGTCAGTAAGTAACAGTAGTAGAAACGACAAACGCCAGTGTCGCTCGTTGTAAATATTCGGTATTTTTACTAGACTTTTGTCGAGTGACGAAGAGAGGGAGAGATCATATGATTTGATACAAGAAGGAGACACGCAAGAGCACCATCGGAAGAGGCTGAGATCGATCTTATTTTGGTAGTATGACACACCGAGGATCTCCAGAAAAGAAACGATTCCCGGAAACAAGATAGGTCCGCGACGTAGAAGATATACCCTGACGGTTCACCAAGAGACATTTGGTCGGCTTCTAATGCTTTGAGGTTGAAGATTCTTAAGAACGTGTTTGTTCAGGGCACATTATAATTTCATTAAACAACCGAATTATAACTATTGATCTTTTTTGTCAGGATGGATATACGAGAAGCGCTTGAAAGAACTTCCGGGAAATTTTTGAAAAATGTATAGCTTTAAAAGACATTTTAGGATTTTAGTTTCTCGATATTTTCATTGATTGATATGATTTTTGTTTAATTCTTTTGTTTATGACTTTTACGATTTATTTGTAGTTTCTTCTATCCCAATGGCGGAACTCACAGTGAGAAGATAGCGAGAACCATGCTTGTTAAGGCTGCAACACGAGCCACGACACCATCACCAATCGCTACAGGTCCTTTCAATCACGATCGACGATATCACTACTATTCCTCTTGTGCACTCTCCTCTACGCTCTGAGCGACCTACGTTACTTCTTGCTGTACACAGAAGCTGCACGATCCGATGACTAGGAACTAATAATAGGCCGGCGCAGCCGTGAGTAAGAATATATATCCACCATTTAAACCAGAGACTGAAATACCCGCGTTCCACACCAGCTACGCTACCTTGCGTCTTCGTTTCCGTCGAATCGCTATTTATTCCTCTTCCGCAACGCATTTTGATCCTTTTAAATTATTATGTACTCTTTTGATTCCATTTGAAGTACCGACACGATACGCGCCTGTTACGTAATGAAGAATATTATTAATCTATGCCGTTTCTTATTTTAATTACCATCTGTGAAAATTGTGAATCGACTGTTTTCACGAATAAGGTTTACTTCATTATATTTTTTTAAGTGCAATAGGTGATACGTTTCATTTTTTATTTATTTTATGAGAACTGAGGATTTTTTATCATGATGGTAGATTAATTTATCTTGGATTGTGATTGACTCAATTCTATGAACATCCAATATTCTTTGTGCTGTCTCGCATGATTCGGTCTGCTTGTGCTCCAATAATTTATTTAAATGTAGTCCCACTTTTTAGTATGGTGATACGTGACTCATAAAAGTCTCTCTTGAAGGATCGACCAATGAATTACATTTCTCGGAAAAAAACGTATGTTCCATCTACCAGAATATTATTGATGTACAGATTATATTAATAGGATAAAAACCGTGTTAAATTACTTTGCAATTTTAATATAATTCGTCGGTGAAAATTGGTTGTACAATAATACATCAGTCAATTGGAATAGAAGATAATGTTAACTACTATAAAAATATTAATAGAATTAAAGAATATCTATAATGTTAAACCAAATATTGTGCTACCTTGCTCGTAGTACGAGAATTCCTTTTGATAAGCTCGTGAACCATTTTTTCGTCTCGTTTTTCGTATAAAGTTCGTAAGATTCCGATTTAAATGTCAATGTAATGGTAATATCGACAACTGTAATACTCGGAAAACTAATCGGTTGGATAATTGCGCTTTACGCGTCCTCAAAAGCTTTCACGAAATTCTAGATGTTTTAGAATTTTTTTTCGAATCTTATTGGGACGCGTTCACAGCGCGGGAACACGCGAATGTTCGTCGCAATGGCAATCACCATTGACTGGACTAAGAAAACATTAATGACTGCATAATAAGGATCCCCTACCATCGTGCAAAATATACGCGATGACATAACTCTGAGCAAAAAGGTGTGTCTGATTCCTTGTGGATTGACACCTACGCTCATTCGAAATGTCATAAACTCCTCTATTCGGCAGCAGCTACACTTACATTGTATGAATGTCCCTATCCATGCAGGATTTTGAGAATCTGAAGCGTTTTTTCTTTAAACTCTTCTCCATGGAGTATGAAGACATAAGAAAATGTTTTTAAATTTGAAACTTTGCATGTTCGCGGTTGTTCATGTGGTGCGAAAATTTTACGCACGGTGGCAGTAGTGGCGGTAACAAAATAGAAGACACCATTGGTCGTCTTCCGCCTCATCCGCTGAGCTTGCTCAGTGGGTCCGGGCCCAAGTTGTGGCCGCAACAGGACCCAGTCTTCCGACGGAGACGTTAAGCCCCTTAGTGTAGGCTACAACTGTTAAGACTAGGAAATTGCGCTAAGGGACGTGAAACAAGATTTCGATAAATTATCCCATAAAATTGCATTTTCCTGGGGACCAGTTTTATCAATTTCGCAAAATTCCACCAGATTCATTACATAAGACACAATGGCGGTAGCCTACTCGTTAGAGGTTTAAAGCCCCCGTCAGGAGTCCTAGAAGGTCCTATTGTGGCCACAACTTGAGCCCGACCCACTGAGAAAGCTCAGCGGATGAGGCAGAAGGGCAACCCCCAAAGCCATGGCTTATAAGTATAGTTATTCTAAGAGGGTGACTATAAAAAGATCGGGAAACTTATGTTTCCAATATTACCCACATTTGGGGTTTTTCTTAGAGTATACGTTCAACCAATCACAAATGTGGGACTGGCTCGAGGCTCCGTCCAGGTGGCGCGTCGTCATTAGAATACACACGTTTATAGAGTGCCACTCGGTATATGGAGCTCAAGAATACACGCGTAATATTACTGTGTATATTCGACCAATAAAACTTGGACCATGAAAATTGGCTCATTGGCAATCTCCCTACTTATCGGTGTAACGCGTATATCTCACTGGATTTAGTCCAACACTGTTCGGATTCGGTGTATAAACTCTGTAGGTTCCTCACCTAAGTTACATATAAATTCCGTCACGCGAAGTACATCGCCATCTAGTGTTGAACTCCCAATCTTCATTATATGGGACCAGTAGTTGGCAAATCCTCCATTGGGGTTACAGCTATAAAGGTAAGGAAGGGAAGGATTTTACTACATATATCTGTAAACACATGGATTTTATGTTGAATTAGGTTATGATAAACTGTGATTTTGTTAAGTGCAATGGACGAGGATAATGAGACGGAAATTGTTAAGGAGAAGGACGGCGAAGAAGTGTCATGGAAAGATTTGGTAATGCTCTAGTTAGTTGAACTTTATTGCACATTGATTTTAACCTTTAAATTGTATTTGCTTTTGTAATATTTGATGGTAAAATTAGTAACTGATTTTTTTTTTCCATTGATGCTAATTTTTCATTTTTACAGGGTATAGTGGATTCTCTTTGCCAAGCATGTGAAGAGCTTAAGTGGAAGACACCCTCCAAAATTCAGAAAGAGGCAATTCCCTTAGCTCTACAAGGTAAAGAAATATGAAACTACTTGCAGCTTTATTTTGATTAACATTGTTTAACATTTATGATTATTTTGTAGGGAAGGACGTGATAGGATTGGCTGAAACTGGATCTGGTAAAACTGCAGCGTTTGCTCTTCCAATATTGCAGTCGCTATTAGAAAATCCACAGAGATACTTTGCACTGATATTGACACCTACCCGTGAATTAGCCTTTCAAATTTCTGAACAATTTGAAGCACTAGGTAATAATCAAATTATGAATGATTCAATAATAACTATGAACTCACGTGTTCTTCCTTTTAGGTGCAACTATAGGTGTAAAATGTGCTGTAATTGTCGGAGGAATGGATATGATGTCCCAGGCCCTTTTACTGGCCAAGAAACCTCACATTTTAATAGCAACACCTGGAAGACTTGTGGATCATCTAGAAAATACAAAGGGATTCAATCTACGCTCCCTTAAATATTTGGTATTACTAATCATATTGTTTGTTTTGCACATTTGAAATAGATTAACTATAAATATTTTATGTAATGTCAGGTAATGGACGAAGCTGATAGAATATTGAACATGGATTTTGAAGTAGAAGTAGATAAAATATTACGCGTAATCCCACGCGAGAGAAGGACTTTATTATTTTCGGCAACGATGACAAAAAAGGTACAAAAACTTCAAAGAGCTTCGTTACAAAATCCAGTGAAAGTGGAGGTATCCACGAAGTATCAAACCGTAGAAAAATTGCAACAATACTACGTCTTCATTCCCGTAAAATTCAAGGTACTTACTCTTAATATATCAATAAGAAAATTAATGACAATTTCGAAAGTTACTTCAAACTCTGACAATAATTTTGTATCCCAGGACGTTTATCTAGTACATATATTGAATGAATTAGCCGGAAACAGCTTTATGATTTTTTGCGGCACTTGCAACAATACAATGCGAACAGCATTACTTTTGCGAAATTTGGGATTCATGGCGGTACCATTGCACGGGCAAATGTCGCAGAATAAACGAATAGCTGCCTTGACAAAATTCAAAGCAAAAAATCGTTCCATATTAATTTCCACAGATGTAGCAAGCAGGTATACAAACGACTAGGTAGAATATTTTCCTGGTTATACACATGACATCTTTATTCTTATCTTACCTGCAGAGGTCTGGATATTCCGCACGTGGACATCGTTATAAATTTCGACATCCCGACTCATAGTAAAGACTACATTCATCGTGTAGGCAGAACAGCGCGGGCTGGTCGCTCAGGACGTTCCATTACATTCGTAACGCAGTACGATGTTGAGCTGTATCAGCGAATTGAGCAACTGATTTCAAAGCAGCTTCCGCTTTATCCTACCGAAGAAGAGGAAGTAATGTTACTGCAGGAGCGTGTGGCTGAAGCACAACGTATGGTTAAGATGGTAAGCATCACTTAATTTTCAAGCGTTTTAATTACACTTTCTTCTTATCTTTTGCATTTTAATTAATATTTATACACGCACGCACACAGCCGATCATTTACTGACAATTCGTATCATCCGTTCACACAATCAAAAATACTATACACAAGTAAAAGGTATTTGCACAGATCTATTCAGCTGAAAGGTACCAGTGTATTTTTTTTCGACAACTTCCAATCCGATTGTTTTGGTTCTGCCTTCGCCGGTCATTATAAAAACTTTAACAGCCAAAAGTGAGCGAGATCGTCGGCAGTAAGATCCAACTGATCTACTTCAATTGAAAAGATCTGTACACTACATTATTCAGGATTCCAGAAAGTTGATAAGTGTTGATATTCATTTTATCGTAAGAACTTTAATAGTCATTTCTTTTCACTTATAATCGTATCGCCTAGTCACAGCTGCGTTTTTATAAGATTAAAGTAATTATCATTCAAACGATCAATCGTGCTCCTTGTGTTTCGCTAGGAAATGAAGGACATCGAGGAGAGCAAGAAATCGGGAAAAGGCAAGAAGAGGAAAGGTGGAACTGGTGATAATGACGATGACACCGAGCAGTCTTTCGGCGTCAGGAAGAGAATAAAGGGTAAAGGGATGGGGAAGAAGGGCTGATTGGCCCCAATTTACTTCTTGTGCTTTCTCCTTTTTTTTTCTTTTATATTATTTATAAAAATGGTACCGCACTACTTGTCCTTTGTATGTTTCGCAAATTTACATCCGTCAATAATGTATATTCAACCCAGCAATGAGTATGCTCAATTTTCCTTTTCCCGTTAACGTTACTGCGTTGCCCGCCTTGACCGAAGGAATAAGGAACACGACGCTGCGGGTAGCAAGGTTGCCAATGATAAAAAAAAAAAGAAACGTAGATTGAACACAATGGAAATAAGGAAGCGCGTCTAAATCGTGTCGCGCGCGCGATTAAATGAAATAATTAGCGAGATACAAAAAATAATCATGAAAATCATGAAATGCGCGGTGGTCTTATACCTGATGTAGGTAAATATCGCAATGATTACTTAATTCTTAAATGTAGGAGACCATGAAGAAGTCGATAGGACGCGATCGGTTACACCGATCTTGAATAAAAATAAAAAAAAAGAAAAGAATCGGGATAGAGAAAATAATCTCCAAAATACAACAAGCATCTCAGACGTATGTACAAAAATAGAAAATATTGTCGGAAACCGATACCCTGCACTCTGCACGCCGAAGAGTATAACAATTCCGAACACAAACATGAAAAAGAGAATGAAAGAAAGAAAAAAAATAAAGGAGAACGAGTGCAAGTAAGACCGAAGTGGATACGGGTGAACGCAAAGTGAAATAAAAGTTTCGCGAAGAGTCCATGTAAAAAAAGTAAGAAGAGAGGGGGGGAGAGAGAGAGAGAGAGAGAAACACATAAAAGCGAAAAATTCATCGCGGAGCGCAAACGAAGAATTACAATAAGAGGGGATGGCTATATTCCATAATATTATTATTTCACTATTTCTACACATTCTGTACAGTAAATTCAATTTAAGGGTCTTTTTCATACCTCAATATAACTTTATACAAAAAGGCTACTTATAATCTAACATTAAGACATACCATATAGCATGAGCGCCCGCCACCACGCCAGTTGAGGGCTGGTGGGCCGCACGCATGTTTGTACTGGTATTACAGAGTCAGTCGCCAGCGAGTATAAACTTCGTCCTCCTCATTCTCGGCCTATCACACACCGCGTTACGATCATTTTCTCAATGCTCGATCATCGACAATCAGCGAGTCCCGTTAACTTCGGTCACATTCGGACACCCTCGTGTACGTTTTCGCGTCTGTTTTGCTTTCATTTGAGCTGCATGAGCAGCGTGTTCATGTTTCGTCCCTCAGGGCTATGATTAGGTTTATGAGTGATCAAAGGGTTGCGTGAGGGTTGGAGTTCTTTGTTTTAGTTTTTATGGGACTTTTAAGTTCTTCGGGAGACAACCAGTGTCAAGTGGTGAGGGAAAGTGATGGAGACAGGGGGGAGGGGAGGGGAGGGGGGGTCGTTTTTGCGTGACGAAATTTTTTAGCGCCATTTCGTATCGGCATTTGGTATCTTTTCTCTCCCTTTTTTATTCGTGTTTCTTTTTCCTTTTTCTTGCTATTATTAAGACAATTCCGAGATATAGATTTTTTTTTCTCTCTTCATTTTCCCTCCTCATCCACTAATTTATACCGATAAATGAAGAGTTATATTTTGCGAAAATATATATGAATTGTAAAAAATAAAATCTGTCTTTTCATTCTTTTTTTTTTTTTTGATAATACCGGTACAGAAATAGTGTACTTCCTTTTTTTAGGGGGAGAAGACAGGGCAGGGAAGGATTCTTTGTTGTTTAGGACTTTCGCCTGACGGTGCCTTAATTTTTTTTGCCGAGCCGCTCTCTCACTCTTTCTTCCTCTAGCGTTCTCTCTCACACGTTCTCTTCTTTTTTTTACTCTCGCTCTCACTCTCCCTCCTTCATTTTCACTCTCACTTTCACCCACTCTCTCACTCTCTTTCGTATTGTTCTTTGTTTCTTTCTCCGTGTGTGTGTGTGTGTTCGTCGTGCTTAGTTGAGGTCTCGGTCCTCTAAGTACTTGTACTCGAAGGTAAAGCCTTCCTTTTTACGCTGGCCCCACTTCTCGTAGTCGAAGTAAATGTACGTCCCCTGGAAATAGATTAAACGAATTCCAGCAAGTGCACGAAGAATCCCCGAAGAAGTTCCATTCATCAATACGGGCATTGGACTGTCCACTTAATTGTCAATGTTATCTAAAGTATATAACGCATTTCCCGAAAGACCTATGACGAATGAGATTTTGAATTTGATGTAAAATAAACAGAATGATGGTTACCTGCTCGTATTCCTCGTTGATGACCTTGGGCTCCTCATGCCTCTGGAACCACATCATGTACTTGGTGTGGAACCTCCAGCTCTGCTTCTTCAATGCCTTAGCGGCAAGATACTGACCCTTCGAGCCTTCCATGTAATAGAAGATGAAGAAGAGAGTCTCCGTGGAGAGACGCTGGAAGAACTCGACCGTGTCCGAGTGGGGAAGTTGTACCTGGACAATGAATAAAGAACAGTCACGCTTGAGGCATCAATAATCGAAACTTATACAATTGAGTTGAATATTCTAAACAACGAAAGATCTAGATAAATAAACATTGATATACGGATCGTGTGTGTACATACCTGCTGGTAGTAAGACGGCGTGGGACAAAGATTTCTGGGCAGATAAGACCTAAGCCGTTCTGAGTCCGAAGGATGAGGCATATGATAATAAGCAGCCTCCATCATCTGGAACTGAAGCTGGTGCTCCTTTTGCAAGGGCACCGGGCCTAAGGGCGCAACGCCCAATAACGGCGGAATGTGTGCCTCGGAAGTGGCGCTGGTGGGTTTCACGGAACCGTCGAAGATGTTTCTGGATGGCTCGGAGGCTGGTATCTCAAGACCTGCTCGGACAATGACTTGTTGGGCAATAGATTTAAGCGAGGACATGCCGTCAGGAAGCTTAGGGATGAGACCGTTGGCAGTGGACGGTGCTGGCGAGCACGAATTGTTGCTGCCATTGTTCGTGCTGCTGGTGTTGTTGTTGTTGTTGTTGTTGTTGTTGTTACTGTTGGTATTGCTGTTACTGTTACTGGTGTTGTTGTTGTTGCTGTTGCTGCTGCTCGTATTGATCGTAATTGGCTGTAGAGGCGAGCTGCGACTACTCGTGGTGGATTGTGGCGAGGTCGAGAGCGGCACCGGGGTGACGAGTTCCGCTTCGCTACTCGTGTGGTTTTGACTGGGCAGACTGTGCTGACCGTGTTGAGATTGAGATTGCGATACCTGCTGGGACACTTGCTGCACTGGCTGCTGCAACGGGACTATGGGTTGCGATATTGGTGCGATCTGTTGCACCGGCTGTGCTACACTCGACGTTACGCTCGACGATGAGGATGACGAGAGCAGACCGTTTTCACTGCTATGAGCTGCAATATCCATTGCACAATTTAAGTATAAAACGTAGTTCTACCTGGTGCATAACCACGATACAGCCTTGTCGTCAAATATGAATACTTACAGGATGTTTTACTGGAGGTAGAATGGATGGCTTGGGAGTTGCTGTGTGAGGCAGCGACGGTGGCAAAGTTCCCGGCATTACTCGTCGCGATGTGATTGCTGATGGAACTGGGCGAACTGTGGCTCGATGTCATGGGAATGGTCTTGCTCGGAGTACTGCTTAACAGCAGGCTCGGCTTTATGTTGGCAGTGCTTCCCGTCGCTGGAATGCTCGCCTGCGAGTTCATCAGCGGTCTCACCGCCATTGGTTTCACAGGCTACAAATAAAGGGAAATGGATAAATAAATATTTTTAATTGCGTTCGTGAAAGTAGAATCAAATTTCTGTAAAATAAATTAGAAAAAATTACTAACCTTAGTTTTCTTATCGGTATCAGTGGAACTGTCGCTCGAATGATTGTGCATAGTAGAGCTAAGCGGCGGCGATGGTATTGGCGAAGTACCAGAATTCGTTGAGGTTGGCGTACCACCGGTTTCGTTACTGTTATTACTGTCGGTGGTCGCCGATGACGGTATACCTACGCCGGAGAGTTCCACCTCGTCGAGACCGATAATATCGTCGTAGATATACTCGTTCTCCTCAAAGTCAGGTTCCTGTGAGGATTCAATATAATACTCCACGTCGTCCTTTATCCTCTTAATCTGTAACAGAGAGTTAGCAACAACTGGTATTACACATCCACTTAAGCTTTAGGTGTAACGACAACAAGTCAAACCAAAACAAACACTCACTGTATTGACTTCGACCGACATGTTGTCCAACATCCGGAGGAGTGTTTCGAGCTTTCGGATGTGGTATCGGTGCTTCTCAAGCTTCCCTTTAAGCTCGTCCATTCTGTCTTGCTTATCTTTATCCAATCTTTTCTTCTTTCCTGCTAATAGAGACTCGATCTCCGACTCAAAGGTGTCGAGCTATATCAAACATAAACAATAGATACGGTTCCGTCAACGTGAAAGCTTTACGAATGCTAATTCTTTTTTTTTTTTTTGGGGGGTTCACGTCGATTAATATTATCATCGCGTATGTAAGGTGTATATATAACTCGCTGTAAATATACAAGTACGAACTTGTAAGTTAAGAGCGTCTATAGAATTTGCGAGCCAGTTGCTGACTTCTTCTCGTTCCTTTTGCGCGGGATCGAGTTTTTGCGCTGCTCCCAATCCTTCCTTAGAGTAAGCCTTCGTTTTCGTCTCCCTCTCGACGACCTTAAACCTTTCCATTTGCTGAAAGGTGCAAATAAGCATGTTTTATACGATTATAATCGAGGATGATAATTAAAGATACGTTTTACGCGATTTAGCTCATGCTTCGACTGATGGATTTGGATGGACCGGATGTTAAGGATAGATGGCTTACAGTTTCGATTAGCTTCCGGTAATCGAGAAGCGTGCTCTTATCCTTAATCTCGCCAGAAGCGATCCAGCTCTTAATCTGGTCGCGTAACCTCTGCAACTTCTTGATCTCCTTCTTAAGATCGGCCTCGTACTTCTCCTTCTGATTGCTGTTCGTGGCATTGTGGACCTTTTGCCAGATGTCCTCGAATGTCTCCACGCCCTCCGTTACTTTTTTAAGGCACCTGTCTATTTCACCTGCCGTCCGACATACACTCGTATCAATATATATCATGCTTATGACAGTATTAGTGTGGTGCGATTGCTATAACTACATTTGATGCTGGTATTGCTACTGCTAAGAGTATAAGAACAAGACAGAACTACAGTAATAAACTTTTCTTTAGAGTTTATCATGTGTACTATTTTATTCAAAGTTTCAATGGTGTTCACAAAGCATGATTTTAGAGATCAAATTTAATACTATCGCAGCTTAATGTATGAGAAGAAAAGATATTCAGTGTCTTTAAAGGAAATAGTAGTTACATTTCACTGATAATTAAACGAAACTACTTTAAGTAGAACTTAAGAGAGTTAAGTATGACATACTTTTATTGAAATGTTAATATTCCTCAAAAGTAAGACAATAAATTTCTGATTCACAAGTTGGTAAGTTACTTCAATGATATTCTCTATTGCTAGTGATAAATAAGATAAATGTCTTTGCGTCTTAAACTTATCAGTCATGAATAGTATATGGCAAAGAAAAACATACGATTGAAATAGAAGTTTATCTCAAAATTAATATCATAATGTAAACTAATGTCTGATCTTATTGAGAGTATGACATTTTGATATACAATGTACATAAACAAGTCATCTCTTTGCATTAAAGTAATATTAAACTGATTGAATATTAAACTGCTTGAAAAATACTGGAATATTTCATATCCTGTTACATTTTCAAGCTTATTTTAATAGCCTGTATGTAAATCTCCTGAAAATATAAAAAGTTTAAGTGATAACAATTGAATCTACAGCTTTCATCTGCAATACAAAATCACATTAGAAAATCCAGTATTAATTCAACTTGGTGCTTCTAACAATACAAAGATGAAAAATAATATCAGGTATAAACAAAAGATTGGTAGCACAATGATTCATTGCAAAATGATATTATCCTTACATAAAGAATAACAAACACATTGCAATAATCGCTATGAACCCTAAGGTTAAAACAAACAACACAACTGCGACAGACCTCTTCCAACTGATAGTTCCTAAAAAGAAGCCAGTGCATATCAAAAGAAAAATAGCCATTCCCACAACTAAAACCAAAACCAAAAACCTTCACCAGTTTCGTGCTTCAAGAATCATTCCACATCTCTCACAACCGCCAGGACGAGTTTGTATCATTGATATTGAAGATACCCACAGTGAGATTCATCGAAAAGCAAAGTTGATCTAATTTTATAGAAGAGAAGCCAAAATTTGCCAAAGATATTTTGAATGAGGTATCATACCAAACTATCGCGGATAATTATTAATGAAACGGCAGAGAGGCAGGATAGGGTGAAATCCATGGCGAAGCGAATGTGGAGTCGAGTCGAAGCGGCAGTAAAGAGTTTCTCATAATCGTAGATGTAAACATGATGGAAAGAGGTTCTCCTCACCTTGCAACTTTCTCGTCGCAGCCATGGCTATGTAAACATATGGTAGAATGATTCGGGCATAGTCTGGACGTGGTGGAAAATAAATACAGCGAAATATCTCGCTATTGAGACGAGTGCGAGTCGGTGAGGTATTATTCCCCGTATAATATAGGAGACTCGGGCACAAGATGGCTTCCGTTTTCAAATGACAACGAGCGACCGTCCGCCACAGAAGATGGGCCCGCCGATTTGGCCCACGATGAAACCTTTAACCTCGTTCTTTCCACGCCGATCTTCTAGATCGACCGGCTCTCCTTGATCGCCGACACGCTGAGATACGCGGACGATGACAGCATCGGTAAACGATATATACGATTTTACTGGATAACTCGAGCGGTATATTATGCATTGGCGCATACACACATACACATTCTAGCGATCCTGCTTCTACGCACACACCATATGCGATCTTCTGCGTTCCTAAAGTGTATGAGAATCTTCGACCAATCCACGTTCACGACGTTTATAATTTAGAACATGTCGGCTGCTCTCATTGGTCGTTGCATTTTGGATACACGAATACGTTACAGTGATCTCTTTTGATACGCCATGGTTCATGTGATAATTTGATAAGATTTTGCAGTTAGCTACACAGTAATTTGAAGCGGGCTTACGGTTTTCTTGTGTATTTTTTGCTCTCGCCATTGTTGATTACAGACGCTTGTGGGATTTACAAGAAACGAGAAGAGTGCGCCATAGCAGCTTTGTGCCAGCCATCGAGTGTGGGTGGTGTATCACGTCAGCCTATTAAAAACATGTATAACTCACCATTAATCATTTACCATTGTTGTTTAGTACTTCGAGCGTTTGATATAGTTGTTTGTTTCTCGTTTTCGCTTACATTGTAATTGATAATTTTGAAATGACAGATTCTTGTGGAGACCAGAAAATAAGATTACGTAGGAGATGAAAGTACGTGTGCTAAGCTTCGCTGTACTATTGGCACATAGTTAGTAGTGTCAATTTCAGTCGCGCTCAGCGCATGTTTTTCGAAAGAGAAGATTGCTGATTGGCTGGAAATATTTAGGGGGCGTGGAAAAAAGATAATCAGCTGTGCAGTGCTACACTATTCAAAGCTAGAAAATAGCAAAGGTAGAAGTTTTTTAAAACTTCAAAGTGATAGTATTAACAAAGAATGCGGTAAAACTGCACACTCCTTCTTGAAGGACTATATGTAACAAAAACTAAATAACACAGCTAACTTCATGGAGGAGTCGTTTCTGCAGTTTATACGAAAAATCTGATAGCTGAGTTAAAAAAGCCGTATTTCTGACTTCTAAAAAGTTGGAATATTACACAGCTGATTTCATTTTATCACGCCCCTTTATTCCTCCAGCAAGTGAAGAATCGTTTACTTCGGAACATATGCACTATGAGCAGCTTAAATTATTATTAATTTTTTTAATAAACAATAAGGCCTTATTTCGTAAAGGAATTTCGTGTCCTCTTCTATTAAATTTCTTAGTTGAAAACGAAAATAGCGACATCTGATGGGTTGTTATGCAAACTAGCGAATAGAGGTGGCACTTCGTTCCATTTGCCAATTTAATAATCACAGTTTGAATGCACCATGTGCTCGTTGTGTATAGCGTCATAAAGTTTAATAATTATTTATAAAATATTGGATTATTGGTACTGTTGGCAGTGTGGCTGTTTTAATTTGTTTATTGCTATTGATGGTATTGCTTTATACGATTTCGGTATCCGCAATACGGTAACGTTATACAGGTATCAGATTTTTCATATTTTTATAATTATATGATTAACTAGTTAATTACGAAATTGTTTGATGCGATGAAATATATGTTTTATACATTTTTGTTTATATTTCTAAATACTTTAATTTTTCTTGGAGTCTCACGACATAAAAGATATTTTCTCAGTATAACCTGCATCGTGCTATTCTTTGCTTCTCTATGTTCGTTCTTTTTTGGGTATATATGTATGAATGTGTATATAATAATTAATTTATGTAATGTTTATTAGAATTCAGCATGGGAAGAAAAGCAAAATTTGATGGAACAGTTGTCCCAACTGGTCCAGGCAGAAAAGCCAAGAAACAGAGTGATCCTACATTTCCAAAAGGATTAATAGGTATTACATAGATATATTGAAGACACATCACATATTGGACAAACATGGTTTATTATTCTTTTTATAGAAAAAACTTCTGGACCTCTGAGTCGCCATCAAAAGCAAAGAGCAAAAAAGAGACTCTTAAAGAAGAATCAGAATGAAAAATTACGTGAGCCTAAGGCAAAAAAATCTAAATTATCTAAAGAAGTTGATAAAAGAGAAAAGGTTCAGCCTTCTGAAGATGTTAGTGTATTTTTAATCATTTATCTTTATTTACTATTATTATATATTAGTCGGTAAAGAAACTATTACACGAGGTTTGCTAACAAATAGGATAATGAGGAAGAAGAGGATGCAAATGAAACTCCCATAGAGGAATCAAGCGAAGACGAAGAACAGGATAACAAAGAAGTTGAGCAGAATCAGTCTCTTGGCTTAAAAAGTGGAGCAGCTGACAGTGACGATGCAGACAGTAGTGAAGAGGAGGAAGAAAATGAAGATGAAGATGATGACAATGACGACGACGATAATCTTCTGCCCATTGAAAAGGCCAACAAGAGATTAAAAAAAAAGCAGGAAAAAGAACGGTAATTATTGGAAGCATTGCTGCTAAATTTTCTAGATGAAATTGTCACATAAATGCTTATAAATTTCTATAGAAAACTTGCAGAAGATGAAATGAAGGATATAGCTACGCATCAAGATATTTTCACATTTCCTACAGAAGAAGAACTTGCAAATCCAACGAGTTTGAAAGACGTTCAGCAAAGAATCCGCGATGTAATTATGGTTCTGTCAGACTTCAAAAGATTACGAGATAAGGATAGGTACGTTTGAAAATAAACACTGTTTTAATACGAGGAATAGAATTGTTATTAAAAACTAATATTCCTTTCCATTTTGTTTCAGGCCAAGGTTCGATTACATGGAGTTGCTCAAAGCTGATTTATGTACCTACTTCAGTTATAATACTTTCCTTATGGAAAAACTCATGCAAGTCTTTCCCCTTAATGAACTTCTCCAATATCTTGAAGCAAGTGAAGTGCAGAGACCTATGACACTTCGTACAAATACTTTAAAAACACGACGTCGAGACTTGGCTCAGGTATTTACATTTAAAGGATAAAGACCTTTGTTGAATAATGAAATATCTGTACAACGTTAATTTACAAATTTTTTTTTTACAGGCATTAATCAACAGAGGAGTAAACTTAGATCCCATTGGAAAATGGACAAAGATTGGCTTGGTAGTTTATTCTTCTCAAGTACCAATGGGAGCCACACCTGAGTATTTGGCTGGCCATTACATTCTACAGGGCGCTTCAAGTTTGCTACCGGTAATGGCGCTTGACCCAAAAGAAGATGAAAGGATCCTAGATATGTGTGCAGCGCCTGGTGGTAAAGCTTCGCACATTGCTGCCTTAATGAAGAACACCGGAGTTCTGTTCGCCAATGACATCAATCAGGATCGTATAAAGGCTGTAATTGGAAACTTCCATCGCCTCGGCATTGTTAATTCGGTTATCTGTAGCTATGATGGAAGAAAAATTTCATCTGTAAGTTATTAATTCATGAGACGTAACTACAATCATTAGTGTCTTAAATTATTATTATTACCTTTCAGGCAATCAAAGGATTTGACCGTGTGTTACTGGATGCTCCCTGTACAGGTAATATCAGTTAAATTCACTTTAATATTTCTTTTGAAAAATTAAATTTATGAAACCAATGTTATTATTACTTATTTTTAATAACACAACTTCATTCTCTTTTTCAGGTACTGGTGTAGTGGCCAAAGATCCAGGTGTAAAAACAAATAAAGATGAAGTTGATGTGCAGAGATGTTGCACCTTACAGCGCGAGTTGCTATTGGCTGCTATAGACTGTGTAAATGCTAGATCGAAAACTGGTGGAACAATTGTCTATTCCACCTGTTCAATTTTACCTGAAGAAAACGAATGGATTGTTGATTATGCATTGAAGAAACGGGATGTAAAGGTCGTCCCTACTGGGTTGGAGTTTGGTGCAGAAGGTTTTACAAATTATAGGCAGCACCGATTTCATCCTTCGTTGAAACTCACGCGACGATTTTATCCACACGTTCACAATATGGATGGTTTCTTTGTGGCTAAACTCAAAAAGTTCTCCAATATCATTCCTAAGAAGGACACACAAAAGAACGAGGAGGAGGAGGAAGAGGAGAAGGACTCCTCCGAGTGACTGTAACGTTAATGGTAACGGATACAGGAATGTTTTTCTGATTATAAATGATGAAATGTTTAACAAGTGGTAATTCTATTTATTTATTTACCGCCACAGAACCTTTGAACAATAAGAATCTGTAGTAAAAACATATTTACATTGTAATTACAGGTAGCATATTTTTACGTGACTGCATTTTTGAGATCCCTTTTCAAATTATTTAAAAATCTCTATGGTGTACAGAGAACGCAATATGTATAGTTTATACAGGGTTTTTAAATGTATTATAAACAGAATACAGAATTTGTGGAATCTAATTTAGTTATTTTAGTGAAAGAAAATACTTTTCAACTGCTGCTCGCATAGCCTCTTGACTTCATCTAAAAAATGAAAGAATTTTAATGACATTCATATAATAATTGCCGTCGGATAATTAATATAACTGATCGAGTTACCATCAATTTCTATTAAATTTGCATTTTTCTGTTGAATAACGACGAAAAATTCACGAAGATTTGATAGCTTCCCTACTACCCAGTAATCGCTCATTGTTTTTATAATGACTTCGCCAGCTTCATTCAATCTATGGGGATTTAAACATTGTTATTCATACACTGCAGTTAATCTGGCACATCTCATTGGAGAAGGTAGCCATAAGGAGAGGAAGAAAGGATACTGCAGTTAAAATTTAGAAAAATAGTTTTTTTAACGTACTTGTTAGTATCGTTATTTATGTCCGTGATGATTCGAAGAACTTCTGGAGTTGTAAGGACATTTGAACATCGTCTATTGTCTAAGTGAATGGTACTTTTGTAAGCTAGATTCAATTTGTTGAAATATAAATATTTTGGGCTTGAATCTGCAACAATTGTGACATGCTTCGAACACTGTTCAGCCACTGAACTAACTAAAGTTGTCAACTGTGGTCCAAGGAAGGTGTCCAAGCTTTTAAAAAAGTCCATTACTAGACTTGTTTTACCTATGATAGAAATATTTTTATAATGTCTACTGATAACATGGATAAAAATTTAATTGGTTTGTACATACTGTCTACGAAGAGACATATAGTTGCACTAAGAGCTCGATAAACTACTAAATATAAAGAGATAGGTTTTGTTGAGTAATTTATGTATACTCTTGGCAACTTCCCAGTTCCATTTGGTTCATTAATGCTCGAAGGTCCAGTAACGAATCTATTAGGATGAAATTGAGCGAGTCAATTATAATACTACGCCGTTCTTGTCGTTGATAGTTTCATAACTTACTTTCCATAGTGAGAACTTGTAAATGGTGATGGTGAGTTTCTTGGCATTGAACCACCGTGCAATTCTTTCTCCAAATATGCCGGCAAAAGAGTACTTATTAGATAATTGTAAACTACTTGCATGTCCTCTGGATCTAAGCCACTCCTGTTAAAAAATTATAATTTTAAAAATATTTCTATACAAAATACCTAAACAGTTGAACAAGAATAGAATATAATTTACCAGACAAGCTGATCATTGTAGAGAAATGCTGTATATTTAACTTGAGAAAACATTGCCTCCACAAGATTCATGAAGCACTGCACCCGAAGAAAAGTTGTTTTATCCAGGGGTAAAAATTGGAGTCCTTGGAAAACATCGAGTATGTCACTATTGTTCAGTTTTAAAGATAGCAAGTACTGAAAATAAATTTTGGTATTTATAACTATATGGAAGTAAGTTTGAAAAAGCTGCTTTAATGCAATGTATGGAATAGATAGATACTCTCGAATAAAAATGATCTAGCTTGTGTTTTAGTAGTAGAACTGATCCACATTCAGGATCATTGAGTATTGTATCGAAGGAACCCATGAACAATCTAAACATTGTATAAGTTTGTCTAAGGATGGCCTGACAAACATTGCTGGAAACTTCTTCATTTTGATATTCCATGAATTGTGTCCCATCTTTTACTTTCCATACACGAGGAACACCAACGATCTATAAAGAAAGATTCCTTACTAGCATTCCATTTGACAGCAGTAGTGAAAGTAATATATTGTTATAGAAAAAATTAATATACCATAACCATCCAGAAATCTGGTTCTGGTTGGAAATAAATTTGCCTTGTTTTGTGTGTGTGGCAATAGTCGCATGCTTGTCCAGGATTAAAGGATCTAAAATTAATACAATAATTATATGGGTATTCAATGAAGATAACTGTATTTATTTACTCTGTGAATTTTATTATTGCTTCGCTCAATCCAATATTTTTTATTTGAGAATCCAGATCTATCTTCGATGGATAGTAATACAAAATTTTCTTTTCTTCCTGTAACATGAAAGTTATTTCTCTGTTTTCAAATTCGTCAACCTTGTTAATCATTTTTAAAATCATTAAAAATCTATAACTATATTACCTCTCCTTCCTTTTTGGCATATGTTCCATTAAATACATAAAAGTGTTCCAGTGTAATTTCTGGCTTGGCAGACATTTTTAATAGTTTCTATTAATAATGTTAATCAATTAGTAAATATAAACACGTCTTGATAACACTTTCTACACTTATTTATTAATAACGATGCTGCTGTCAAAGTGACAGCTAACCTTTCAGGATAAAATAATCGTCATAGAGTGTAATGAACATAGAGACGGAACTTACTCATTAAAATCAAACGGCAAAAATTGTTACTTTAGTTTACTTTGAATAAGAAATTTGATAAAGTTTACCGTCTCATGTATGAAACCTAATGCTTGTTGTCCTGACTACAGAGGGGAGTGAATAAACAAATTTGTATATTTTCTGAAAACATAACAGATAATGAAGTACCAGAAACATTAACCGAGAGTGATTAAAATTTCATTTTTTAATACAAAATGATTAATATTTCTCATCCGAAGGTATCGACGAAACCACCGATAAGTAAAATTCCACCATCACGTAAAAATTCGATGAATTTTGAAGAATTCCCGGCCCTCAAAAAACCAGTTGATCCGCCTACCAGTAATTGTAAAGAAATTGAAATGGGGATCGATGCGATGATAAAAAGTCTCGAGAGTGACGCAAAAAAATTACAAGCTACCAGTGATTGTAATCAAAATGTTATTGAACCAAATTCGTGCTCGTTTGAACAATTGTGTAGTATGATTAATGATCTCGAACACAACACTTCCCGAGACCGTATAAATTATCCTGAGAAGAATGAAGCTCATCTTGTGGAAGAAAGATACAAGAATCAGGTCGTCGTTTCAGTTAAATTATTTGAAACTGGTTTTTCGTACTTTTTAAGTATTAATTTATAATGGTATTACTTTTCATCCATGTAGGTCGAACCGGAAAAGGATTGCTCCAATCAACTTTGCAGTGCAGCAGGTTCTACCTATGAAGATATAATGTCGTTTTTGGGAACGCTAGAGCAGGATGGTAAATCATAAAATCAAAAGAAATACCTGAAAATCATTACAATTACATTAGTATATGACAAGTACAATGATACACCTGCACTATACTTTTTCTTAGAAACGGTATACTTCAATGACGGTCAGATTGAAAAATCGGATAAGAATTCAAAAAGCATTCTACAGGAATTATTTAATGAGAATCAGTTTCATTACTGTCCTGGTTGTAATAGGTAAAAATCATTGCATACAAATTTTCAGCAAAAACCGCTTACAACAATACATATGCTCTTTTCGAAATATTTCTAGAAACAATACATCCGTGAATCTCGTACCGAATACATTGAAGGAGGATTTGGCAACCGCTAAACTGCAACTGGAAGAACGAGAAGCTACCATAAGATTTTTGAAAAATGAACTCCGCACCGAACGGCAGTTAGCTTGTGAGAAAATTGAAGCGCAGACAAAGCAGCACACGGCGGCTCAGCAAACGCAAAAATCGAAGTATCAAACCGTCGTGAAGCGGCATCAGAAGTTCATCGAGCAGCTTCTTTCCGAGAAGAAGGATTTGTCTGAAAAGTGCAATTCTCTGGCAGAACGCATAAAAGAAATGGAAGCCAAATATTTGCGAGAATCGAAAGTCGTAGCTGAGAGACATAATGTGGAATTGCAACGCGCCAGGGAGCTCTGTGCGGCTAGCGAAAAGATCCGTCGCGAAAGATGGTTAGAAGCCAAAACATCTAAGATTAAGGTGTACCTTTCGTATTTTATTTACTTATGCGTTTGTCAATGGCGGTACGGTAAGAATAAATTTCATGATACATCCAAGCAGTCTTTATTATGGGTCCGAGGGTGATACTTGTTTTTGTCCAATAATTATTGTCATTTACATATCAGACACTGTATAGTTTTTATACGATCCACTGATTTTAATGGAACAGGAAATGACGGTGAAAGGTCTTGAACCGGAACTTCGTAGTATGGTTGAACAGCATCAACAAGAAATCCAGGAGATACGTAGTGCACATATTAAAGAGTTACAAGACTTGGAATTGAGAACTATACGGCGTTCTAATCAGCAGCTTGAACAGTTGAGACTTGAATTGGTGGCTAGTCATGAAAAAATGATGAGCAATGAGAAAGAAATCCTAAGAGCCAGGTATGATGCAGCGATTGTATGAATTTACGATTATCTACAGGTATTATTACTTCATTAGGTACGAGGAGAAGATGGAGGAGCAAGAAAACATGTTTCGTACTCAACACAGAAAACTTATTGATGAATTGCAGCAGGAGAGAAATTTGTTTGTACAGCAACAAGCGAAGATGCATTCCGAGAAGGATGCTGCAGTGAAACAGGCTTATTCTCAGTTTCAGGTAAAAAGATAGGAGTATTTTATTACTTTGAATATAGTGACTTGAGGAATTCATTGTATTATTCAGGAAAAGATAGATGCCTTGAATCGGCAACATCAAATTGAGAAGAAATCTTTTCAAGAATCGTTACGAGTTGAGCAGGAAACATGGATGGAGAATTATCGTAGGCAACAGAGCGCGAAATTCGAAAAGGCCGAAGCGAAAATTCGCGAAGAATGTAATCGCGAGCGGGATAGGCAGATTGAGATAGCGATTGAAAGACTTGAAAGGGAGACGCGCGACATGAAGAATGATTTACAGAAAAGCTCACAAAATAAACTCAGGTGAGTATAATAAAATCAGAGACGGCAGTTCTGTATTGTGTTTCAGTTATTCAATGTGATTAAATGTACTACGAATTTAAGGAGTTTGAAGGAAAAATACGAGACTGAATTACAAGACGCTGCTGAGAATGAGCAATTGTTAAAGAGTAAAATGACGTCGATACAAGAACGTTTGAAGGATACTGAAAATCAATTGGAAATTTCTGAAAACAAATTGCGAGATTGCTCCTGCGAGTTGAATGCTTGTAGGCAGGTAAGTATCTTACGTATAAGGAGGTTCAGTAAAAGATTATTCCTATTTTCAACAAAGTTTATATTAATATTTTGCGTGCAGTCGATGGACAAAATGAAAATGGAACGCGACAATGCAAAACGCGTTGTTCGTCAAGAAATTGAAATGGAAAAACGTGGATTAGAGGAGAAAATTTCATCTTTGTATCGTGAATTGGCGGAAAACAATTCGAATCGAGAAGCTTTAATGGGTCAAGTGTATAGCAGGTAATACAATATATTGGCCCTGTTGTGATACAATTGTTTGATCAAATTATTTAATTCATGATTTAGAATCTAATCTTGCATACTTTTGTAGAATTAAATTGATCGTCACTCAAAAGGATTTGTTAATTCGAAATCTGAAGGAGGAAGTTGAGGGAATGAAAAAACGATGCGATCACTTAGAAAAATTATTAGATCATCAACGGAAGGAATATGTATTAAAGTCCTTATAAATAATTAATGTCTAAACTGTAAATAATATATTTTCGATACAATAATACACTATACAAATATGTATATACAATTTTATAAGCGACTTGTTTTTTTTTTTCTTTTAACACCCAATTTCACAAACTAGAAGTTTCATATTTTTCGAAATCAAACCAATTTGAAATCCAATGTGAATTTAGCAATTTTTTACCGCCATCTTCAAATTTTTCATGTGTTTCGGTAACGCTGTGCATAAATCTGGATCCACCTGTAGAATAGAAGTGGCTTCCTTCAAATGCTCAGTAGCCATATTCAAATTTTCCTAAAAAAAATATTAATTTTTGAAAACCTAAAACCCAAATGCAATTTGTAATTAAATCACTGGTATCATGCGAGTACCTGTAACAATGTTTTTGTAATATTTTTTTGCTTAAATTCTTTTTTGGCCCAAGCTACTAGTGCTTCCTGCAAGTTAAGTAAGAGTTGGCCACGCCACTTTGTAGCTCCAGCATCCAATTTTTCCGCAACAGCCAAAAGGTCACGACACAATTCAATACGTCTTTTTAATCGTTCAGTCATAATTGTATCTGCAGTTCCATATTCCCCACTGTACAATTGTGTCAGTGCATATTTCACTTCAATTACATGACTGTTGGTTTCATGTAAGATATTTCTGTAACGTTGTAAAAATTCTTCCAATTCATTTGGATCAGTTAATTCCAGAGAACGGATTTCCGAACGAATCACTTCATCGTTCCAAGTCATCTGAAAAAAATCAAAGTAATTCGATCAATATGACAAAAAGTTTTAATTACACTGATGTTTGAGAAAAGTCTTACTTCATTTGCCAGTGTAATTTCACCACAGTTATTACATTTCCAGTCAGCAGTACAATCCAGTGGATCAGTACTGCAAATAAATCCAGAACATTCGGAACATTTTATTGATCCTGCATAAGTCCCAAATTCTGTAGGATCCGAACACCTGTTGCACGAACAATCGAAACATTTGGCAACTTTAAGATGAGCCCTTCTTCTAATAGTGTTCCAAAGAGTCTGTGTGTACGTGGCCGTCAAAGATTCGCCTTTTGGTACAAATTTAGTCGTGTACAGAATAATTTCGAGAGTCTCAGGATCAAAAGTATGTCTTGTATTGGGCGAGCAATCATGGGACATCATGGCGGACTGATAATAGATTGCTCTGGCTCGTTGTTTCGATGCTCCACGGACATCGAACGAATTGGTATCAAGGATAGCACATATCTGGTATCAAATAAGAATGTATTATAATTTTCGATTGTATCAATCTAATCATTCTTATTAAAGACTCGTAGCGACTAGGAATTACTACAAGCGAGTCGAGTTTTAATAAAATTAAAAAAAAAGTAAATCAATACCATGTGCTGTACTGCTACCAATGGATGGTTATATAGATATTTTGAGCAGTGGTAAATAAGGCTTACGTTTAAAATGTCTTCTTCCTCGTATGGAAGTTTCAACATTTTTGTAATTACCGGTACAACGCCATAGCGGTACCCTTGATAGAGTGGAGTGTTATATCTCTCTTGAAGGTGACCTTGTAAATAATTCAGTTTATCCTTATCTTGTTTGGCAAGCAACAAACACCTCAAGGGAGTCAGTATCCCGTAGGCTGGAATTTTTTCAAAATTTGCAGATATGGCAGGCGCCTTGTAATTGGCCCTTACGAAGACTTCGCATTCGTTAGCATGTCGCGTTGCGTTGGAACAGTTCACGCTGCAAACTGGCCATCCACAACGTTCACAGTTTTCGATTACATCTCCTGAGAGTCACACAAGAACGGTTGTACTTGTAAACATTAGAAATTAATTGGAAAAAAAAAATAAAAACGGATTAGATAAGCATTTTTTTTAACACTGGTTAACAGAGTTTTTTTGTGAAATTGTGAATCTTAATATCTAGGAATAATTATTGGATTCGGGTAATTTCTCTGATGACCTGATCACCCTGCGTTCTGTTTATACCTACCTTCGCCAATGTTTAGCCATGTTTTAGCAGCCATTGGAGGCATAATTTTGTGAAATTGATTATTTTGAGAAGGAATTTCTGCATACCTGTAGGATTTATCATGGTGTGATATGATTGATTGAAATACCTTTTGAAAATTCTCGATGACATCCCAGACAGACTGGCAAAGTGAAAGATTTCGGTCCCAAGATAAATGGAGATTCACGAAGTATTAACTCTCCGGCCTTCAGATCTTTCGTGGCAATTAAGTAGCGACCAAATTTTTCGGAGAATGCTACCTTTACAGGGCTGCATTGATTTTTGTGTTCCGGCGAATGTGACACTTGATGCTCTTGGCTGCAGTAAACTGCATTCTTGCAGCCGCTGCACGGCAGACTAGCAGATTTCGTACATATCGGACAATACTTTGCGTTAGCCATTTTCTATAGAGAACATTATGAAATATTACGTATCATGGTATATTATCGACGTCATAAATTACCGACGTTGCGTTATATAGCTTTTGACTGTTGGTAAATATGAAATAATCGTTTGCTGGTATAATCAGTTATTTGGCTGTCGATAATTCTTATAAAATGGAAGTGCTACATGATTCGCATGTATCGCTTGAAAATTTTGTTTCAATTACTGATCGTTAAATGATTTTCATTCTCCATTTCAATGCAGTAGAAAAAACGAATTGGTATTTTTGAAATACTATTTAACCAATTTTTCCTGCTTTATTTCTATGCATAACAGACAACTATTTCTTTAGCCTTGACTGCTGTTCATATATCGAAAGAAAAACAATGACGTCAACCAAAGTAGATTCGCATAAACATAAAGTCTAATTATAAATCAGAAAAACACTCATTTTGTAAACATTAAATAACGAATATTTTTGTTAATATTTTGCAAGTACAAAAATTTGTAAAACATTGTATATCACATTGTGCAATGCATGTCCCAAGTGTACCATTTCACGATACAAGAATGTCTTTACATAAAAAATAGAGAAATATTGTACATATTTGAAAAAAATTTGAATAATCAATTTTTGTAAATTATATTTTGATAAGCAATTCGACGATTGACATATTTCATTCTATTCGTCACATTTTTTTTCCATTAAAGATAAAATACACGAGTCAGGATACTTGCCTTCGAACTCCTCGGCGGTGGAAAAGCTACTGGACAGTTTCTGTTGAGAATTTCTATTACGACATTGTTCCATTTTGGTCTACCGGCGCATCAAAATGGAACAGAAGCTGCTGCCAAACCCATTAAACGCAAACTTTGAATTCCGTCATTCCAGAAGTCAATTTGATTCAGGAAACTTTGGCGCATGCGCATATGCAAATGCCATGTCAATGCACCTCTGCCAAAGATCCATAACGGTTTGAGAAAGTCAACCAAACAATTCTTCAGACTCTGATATCTATACCTACATACATATACATATGTATCGTGACGTTATTTTTGGACTTCATAAAAGTCCTGTATTAGTAACTTGCGTTTTTCAAGTTCGGGACGCATGTACGTCCCTTTTCCAATAAAATATCACGCAACCGGCCAGGAACTCCAGGGTAATAGGCAAATTAGGGAACACTGGGCTAAGATTTTCTTGTAAAAATATTTCATACGTCACGACACATCACCGGTACCGAGCCATCCGAACGACTAGAAACCAACGAAGGAGAATAAGCAGATTTTACGCCAAGGAACGTGGAGAGCTGCCGTGTCGACCTGACGATTCCACCCTATAAGGGACCCTACCCGACAAACATGACGGAGAGTCACCCCAAAGGGACAGCGCCATGGACTCCACCTCATATTTCGTTTCGTATCGCCGGTATCGACAGTCCATAGTATTAGAACTAGTACCGAAGACGAGGAAGTCTTGAATTTCGCGAGCCAACTCGTGCTGGATGATCAGCGGGCCCCAGACTGGAGGCACCGTCACTGGCTTGCCAAAGGAGGCAGAAACGACCGGACCTACCGAAGACATCAGGATCCCAGCCAATATCGTCGAGGACAGGGCCGAATCTCATCGCCACCAGAGGCCTCTGGACACCCCGAGCTACGGCAGCGAGACTGTATGTTCCGCTTGGCTAGCGAGCTTACGACCAGGACGTCAAAGTGATGCGTTCAGTTCGCGATTGGAACTTTTATCTTACGCTGGAAACTATCGAATATTGCCGAAGTTCGTCTCGTAGGGGTAAGGCGATTGAGCCACAGATGTCACTCTAGCATCATTTCGTGTGTATTATTGAGGAATGGTTCCAACGGCATGACTTTTTTAACGGCGTAGTAATACGAGTATTGTAAATCCTCCCAAGGATCGTCGTTTCGGTATCGTATTCCGGGGGGATAGAGATATATTATTTGACGACGGAAAATCAGCTGTCTTGCTACGAACGGCTCGGGTAATTAACTTCGTTTATGATTCTATAAATATTTTCGTCACACCATATATTTACCATATAAACACCAGATATATTTTTGCTTATGGTTTCATATATTTTCATTAATTATTAATGAACAATAGATTTTACTTTACATCGTTATAGCATACAGGAGGTTTTGAATGTTAAAGTTGTCGACTAAGACAGATTTTCAGGTTTCTTGTAAACAGTGACCATTAAACCTGCCATTGCAACGCCAACCGTCGCGACGCTAACTGCTAGCTGTCCATGCTTTTTATTGAACATAAGTCGAAATTTATAAACATATATTTGCACTTTCGGTGTAATTTGATATTTCCGTGACTCATGAACTTTTCGTATTTTGTTGCTGTTTCGTTGTGACATTAAATAATATAAAATTTTATGTGAATAATGGGGAAATCTCGAGTGCTGGAAAAAATAAGACAGGATCTTGTGACAAAGGATACATACTCAAGGATGAATCACGTAACAATCAAATAGCAACAAGACATTTTGTTATACACTAATTAAGTTTTAGTTATTGCTCTGATGAATGTTAGTGTAAAAATTTCATAATTTTTTTTCAAAATTTCATATACATATTTTCGTAATGCCATTTCGAAGTCTAATTTTGTTATAATAATAACAAGTACTATTCATTAAGCACAAGCGTTATGTGGGAACCATTACGTTCGAAGTTAATTCACCAAAATCTATTTTAACCAATGCTATAAATAAATCTCGTTACGAGCGCCGTCAGAAACCCCCCACTACCGCGACGCTAGGCGTCGTCTATCTCTATTAGTGTACGATCTAACGGAAAACGAGACGGACATAAGAAGGTTCGTATTTCTTTAAAGAAAAAAATCTTCATTTTGATTCGAGCAACTAATAAGTAGAGAAATTTCGGGATACATTAAAAAAAGTTAAATTATAAGAATTTAAAATTTGAAAAACAAAAATCTCAATGTTGAAGTCTTTAATTTTATTATATTAAAAGAAAAGTAGAAAAAACATCACTATCGTCCAAGCCTTAATTCGAAATTATGACAAAAACTCATAGTCGACTACGTTAATGTTAAATCGATAATCAGCTAATCAAATTCCTATTATGTTTACTTGAACATTTATAACGATTCTTAATCGAAATAACCACTTGATTTGACATTTGAGACATTAACATCATGAATTATCGGTTTATCATGTTAAGAATTCGATAACGAAGTAAAATACGAATGTATTAATTAACGATTATAGATATCAAGATGGAGGGGGAATGTCGATGGCAGAATAATTGCATCAGAGGCTCTTGTAGAATTTGCGGCAACGAAGGCGGACTTCGTTGCAGTAATTGCAGGATGCAATTTTACTGCAGTAAAGATCATCAGCTGACCGATTGGCCGGATCACAGAGAGACTTGCATCGCCTGGAAGATTCAAGAGTCACCTGAGCTGGGTCGATATCTGATAGCCTCGAAAGATCTATATCCTGGAGATACAATAATTACCGAAGATCCAATAATTTGGGGTCCTCCGCTTCATACGGATGAAATAATCTGCATTGGTTGCGGTTATAAAAATCCAACGTCAACATGTCCAACGTGTAGGTGGCCATCTTGTAGATCAACGTGTGAAGGATTAAAAAATGTAAACGGACATGGAATGGAATGTAAGCTTCTTGCCAAGGCAAAAATGCCTCCCAGGTTGGTAAAATAATATTTTTAACTTTCTATAATACTTTTAATAATATTTTAACTTTTGTTTGTAGATGCGAAATTATCCTACCGTTACGTATGTTACTGTTACGCCGATTCAATCAGAAGCGCTGGAAGACATTAATTAAACTTCAAAGTCACGAAGACTCACGGGGACCAGGAACCGAGGCTTACGAAGAGGTCAAAAAATTGGCTGATCAAATGAGTCCATTGTTGTCCCTGGATCCGGAGTCTAAGAAAATATTACCAAAGGTCTGTGGAATTATTGATGTGAATGCACTGGAAACTAATCCACCGGAAGGGACAGTGGCTTTGTACAAAACAGCATGTCTTTTGGAACACAATTGTGTGGCCAATACAAAGCACAGTTTTAATTTGGAGATTAATGGAAAGCCAAGTATCAAAGTCGAAGCAGCTACCTCTGTAAAGAAGTAAAGAAATAATTATTTATTACAAAGAATAAGAAAAAGCTGCTGCGAGTTAAGTGATTAATTTAATAATATTTTTCAGAGGAGATCATCTTAGTATAAATTATACGCATGCGCTCTGGTCAACCAGAGCGAGAAGAGATCATTTGTATGCAACAAAATATTTTGTATGCAACTGCAAAAGATGTGCAGATCCAACTGAGCTTGGATCCCATTTAGGAACCTTGAAGTGTCCTTGTGAAAATGGATGGGTCTTTCCAAAGGATCCTTTGAATCAGGATACGGATTGGTCCTGTGACACGTGTCCGTGTGTTCTGTCATCGGCGGAAGTCTTGGAAATTACATATAAACTCGAACAGGAAGTGGAGGATGCATTGGCTATTGCGAGCAAGGAAGTTCTTGCGAATATTTTGACAAGGTAGATTTTACAGGTTTGATAATTTTAGTGAAAATAGTTTTGGATTTGATTAATTTTTTTTTTTAGGTTAGAGCTCCTCTTGCACCCTGGACATCAACACTGTATTAGCATAGCACATTCGCTGATTCAGCTACTACCACCTGATGATCCTCGCAAGCCTGAATTATGCAAAAGGATAATCAATACTACTAATATTATCGATCCTCATGGTGTCCGACTAGGACTGTACACTGCAGTTGCATTGCGAGAACTTGCCGCGTGTCCTGGAGAAAATAAAACGGATCTCCTTGTAAAAGCTATAACACTCCTTTACAACGAACCTGCAAACAGTCCTGGTCAGAAACTATCATCGTTAATGGAGCAGCAATTGATAAGTTGACAAGAATAAAATTGATTAGTCAATATCGAGGTGGCGATTAGTAAAATTATATTCGCCTATTACAAAATTTAAAAATGTTTGTCTTGTTACAAAATTTATATTCGTCACTGACTGCGATAAATTTTATTTTATAAATTCATATTACAATTTAATTATTTTATCTTAATTATTTTGCTATCCGATAGAAAATTCTTAAAAATACTCTCAGTTTGAATAAGGACCTCTAGGTACTTTTATACTCGTTATGCTGTTCCTGCGCTTTTCAGTAGCAGTTGTAACCAGATTGGCTGTGTCCTTTCTGGAACAGCAGGATCCGATCCAACTGCAGAGTGAAAGAGCCTCGTTGAGAAATGCATAAAGGAAAGGATTTACCAAAGAATTTAAGAGGGACAAAATTGTCAGGATGGTCTGAAGATGCCACCAGAATATTCCATTGATCGTGGCATAAAGTTTGTACAGTAAAAAGATCCAGTGAGGTAATTTAGACATTACGAATATTACGATCAACAGCAAAATCATTTTGACAGTTCTCTTTTTGCGTGTTACGTGAGCAGGCGTTGGCATTGGTCGACGAAAGCTTGACTGTCCCCGATTACTGGCACTGGTTGATGCTGCAATACAATTGATGAAGCGTGACCGAATAAAATAATAAAAATATAATATACATATATATAAAAAAGTTCCATAACGTATACATTACCAGTGGAAGGATCCGTAAATTGAGAATCGCTACTGTTACCCAATTGGGATCTCTCGCCGGGACTGCGACGTTTCCATATGTTTAACGCAAGTAAAATATACACGGTAACGAAAACAATAGCCAGCGGCAGAAAAATGACAGCGAACAATACAGCATAGGTTGTGGATATCATGTGTCTGCTGGACGAACTAGTGCACAATTTGGCTCTGTTTGATAAAAGATAAAAATTAATAAAACGAGCCCATTTTTTTCATATAAAATTAATTCATCGAACGGACCTGTAGTAGCTGGAATTATTTATGACAATTATTGTCTCGGCACTGTATGCGCCTATAAGCGTATAGGATGCTGCGGCAGAGACGGACCACACGAGGATGACAAAGAGAATTGCGTAAGGCCATTTGACTCCTTTGGATATTGGATATTTCGGTTTCATTGCAGTGTACCTTTATTTGTTGATTAAGGCGATTACAAAGATTTCATTTTTTTATTATCTAAGTAATTAATTCTTATCTTACCGGTCTATTGCAATGGCAGAAAGCAGTAATGAGCTAGTGAGGACGGCGACTGTTTGAAAGAATGGAATCACCGTGCAGGCCCAATCTGGTAAATACCAAAGGAAGACGCGGTTGGATTGCGAACTCAGTGTATTCGAGCCTGATGATATCAGTAGCAAGAGATCAGATAGTGCCAGAGAAACTATAAAGGCTCTGTAGAAGGGTCGAAGAATAGAATTCTTGGTCCAAGATATGAAGACTATTCGATAAATGACACCCAAATTCGCTAATGTTCCAATCACGACAATCGGCCATATTATAGCTTGATATATCACACGCGCCTCGTAAGAATAAATGAGCAATTGTGATTCCAGTATTGCACTCATTTTATATAATTTTTTTTTTAATTTATCAGTATAATAAATAAATTGTTACTTCGAGAATACGACGAAAAGGAAATTTGTCACTTGTCACCGATAATACAGTTTTAGTTGGGTATGAAAGTAAATTTTTCAATTATTTCCGTCAGTTGTACATATCAATCTCGCGGACTTTTCGTAACACCCTACAGTGCGAAGTCATTGGAATCCTTTCGCACAGACAAATCCAATGCATTGTATATATTTAATTATTGATAATTAAATAGCTTAGTTATGTCATTTATTTGTAAACGTATATTGTAGAGATTTAAAAAATATTTTTATAACATCGTCACTCATTGATGCATTCAATGATTTTGAATTAATTAAATAATGATACTTTTTTTCACGGTTTTTTAAACTACCTCGATAATTATTGGTTGTCCGTACTTCAATGCCGATCGGCGACTGATCGACAAAATTGATGTCACCCAGCTATAAATCCTCTGTCCGAACTATGAGTACCAATACGGTAACCTACAATAACCCGTCAGAAGGTGCAACCTACACCAAAGCAGATAGCAAACGTCATGCGAGACAGAACACAGGAACATATGGCCGTGTTTGCGCGGACTTGCGCCATTAGTTACAACGATGTTTAAACGTTCCCGTTACTTAAATATTGTTATTGCTCATCGGGGCGAACAAGCGCGTGCCTTTGAGATTACAAGAAAATACAAGGAATACACGAAAAAAAAAAGTCTCAATAATTTCGTAATTTGACAGCTGTCAAAAATATTCGCTGACATTTTATATATAATAAGAACGTACCACGTGACTTCGGGATACGGGTATAAGGATAAACAAGAATACAGATATTTTTTATAAAACAATCTTTATAAAAAAAAAAGTATTCGAATATTTATACAAAAGTCATGAAAAGCCATCGGAGTAGTCTAAGAGCTCGTTATTGGGGATGATTAAGATGATAGATGATCTGTGTTAGGTATGTACACGTAGAGTAGATGGATCGGTAATTCGTTTAGATGACTTTTTGATCTGGCCAGTTCGCTGTGACAGCGTTAAAAGGGAATCACGGATTATTTGATGAAAATTCAAATCAATCGGCCGAACCAATTGACAGCGATCGATAAGCGGATACACGCTACCATTTTCAGGAAGCGTGTTGGGTACCTAAATGCATCCGGTTTCTCAATCAATACTTTCCGAGTCCTCGAGTTTGGACATTGAACTGCATTTATTGTCTGATGGTTCGAAGATCGAATTATTATTTGCTCAATACTCAAGATCGAATTTTCAAATAATTTTGCAATAGAATTCTTGCATATTTTTTTTTTAACTCACGGTTGACACGATCTCCGTGTTCTTACTTCTAAAGACGGATAGGACAATGCGTGGCCACGCAATTGCGCAGTGACTTGGACCAAATACGATTTTCCAGGTTGCAAATTTCGCACGGTAAATGGCAATGCACGATTTTTTGGCGGACTCGATTGCTCCTCGCACAACTCGTAGGTGTATTCGGATCTGCGACGTCGATGAAGTCCACACTGATCTGGTATCGTCCCCAGCGCTGTTAACAAGGATGGATTTCGTAGTTCGCGAACGAGGACGCAATACTTAGCGGCGCCTGCCGGCTCGACGCCCACCGTCACTTCTCGGCACTTCCGCAACGAACGGTATTCCCTTGGCGCGCTCTTCGAAGAGACCTGAAATCAGGTGTAGCAGTAATTGATAACAGTTTTTCAAAAATGACTTTCAGTACTTGGTCATTTTTTTCAAAATATTTTTGCCGACCTCCGGATATGTGATCGTCCCTTCCTGAGTGGCTATGACTTTGACGGAAGTGACCTTATTCAATTCCTGACGCGTCGCGGATACCTTGAGCATATATCTTTTACCGGGCGGAAGTGAAGGTCCTGTTAGGGATGCGTATCCGGCGACTTCCTCTTCCTGAAAATTTTCAAAAATTCCAAAATACTTATATGTTAAATTTTTGTGTGATAAAATTTTTATTTATTCGAAGGTACCTTAAGGACCCCTGGACCTCGTAGCTTCGCCTTAACGATTCCACCGCCGCAGGATAACACGTGAAAGATAGTAGACGTGTTCCGTCGCGGTTGATAACGAAAATTGATAAATCCATCGTTTTTACGTAAATTCGCAACGGCGTATCGACCTGTTTTCAAAATTTGTGCAGGTGTTTTGCGAAACTTGTATACTTCGTTTGCCACGCGGTTCGAAACGTTATTCAATGTACTGACCTGCGGCAAGATAATGTGAATTAAAATACATTTTTACCCTTCGTTTACAAATTCACCCCTAAATCGTCAAAAAATGTACCAACCACGTATAAAGTAAAATTATAAGTGGTGTTGTATTCCATTCCATGAAGGGTCAATCTGGTCTGCGAAACACAATGGAGTCCTTCTGGCACGACCCTGTACTGTCGCTCCCTTGAGGAGCCGCCCCTAGAGGATCTCGAATGAACCTTAAGAAGATTTTGAGCTGCACACAAGGTAGACGGATGCAACTGCCTACCCGAAGTGACAGCCAAACAGTAGCTGGACAGATGAGGATTGACGTGGCTATGAAAAAGAAAAATAATAATTCAAAAATCAATGACAACCTCAAATATATTAAACGAAAATACCTCTTGCTCCAAGAGACGGTGAGTCTGCGTCGACTTCGCCTTTGATGAAATCTCAGTGAATGATGTCGTCTTCCCTTTTCATAAGGTTCAAGAAGATGATCAAGAGTACTGGACGTGGCGTAAAGCAAAACCGTATATTTATTTTTCGAATCAAAATCCGGAGGCGCCAGTGACTTAATCCCAAAACGATAAAGCCCAGCGCGAGATCTTGATACAGTGAAATTTTGAACGTCCGAACCCTCATAAGTAAACAGTGTTTCACCAGGTTTAAGACTTTTGACTGGCCATCTGGTCTGAGCTGTTGAAAGAAAAATCATAATAAGAATATTCAAAAAAATTATTATCACCACCCCATAAAGAAATCTCAATACCAAGAACAACGACGTTCGCACGATATAAGTACTTGCCAAGTATTTGCAAATTTTTAATAAATAACTCTCTTACGGAGATTTAAAAGAAAAAAACAAATTCCGATAAAGCATCCAGTCACTGATAGCGCACTTAGCGTACAACGATCCAATAATCGAATGAGTAACGGTACAGCAGCTAGTTAAAGTTATCAGTGATAACGTCTTCCGCAAATCAGACAAAACAATATCCCATGGTAATAATTTTCCGTTATCTCGTCAAGTAAACTGAACGGTAAATGATGATTGATGAAAAGTTCGCGCATACAGTCATAGATCCAGACGTGTCATAATTTATTTACGTATGATATATTATAATCACAATATTTTCAATGAAAGTAAAGCGCGTTAACATTTTTTCTAAAGCTGCCTAGTATCCGACGAGAGAAATCTACTCTCTCTCTCTGTCTATCTTTTTTTCATCATCATCCCTCCCTCTCTTTCGCTCTAGTGTCAAAAAAGTCTGCCGATCAACGAGCGGAAATAGAGTGCCAGTGCGAACACGAGGTCGAGTACGCTGGCTCCGATGAGAATAATTGCGGATAGTCTGCTTTTCCCGTCAAAACTTCCCGGTGAGAATATTCCCGGTCCAGACGTAGACTATATGCGATATACGTTATGGACGTTCTTACACACGTGATATATAGATATAGCTACGTAGAGAGTCTCATTTGGATCTTGGCGCGTGTCTATAGTTATAACGCAGAGACACTTCCAACATGTGGTTTCTGACGGCTTCTCTTGGTTTCAAGATAAGTTTTTGGCATGAGTCCCAAATAGTAACCGATATACGGTTCAAAAAGATTCTTTTTTTCCCGCTTCGTCGTTTTGCGTCTTTTCTTTATCCTTTTCCTTGTTTCTTCTTAGAAGAAACATTTTTACACAGTGGGATTCGATAACTGAGTGCAATAGAAGTTTCGTGGAGATGGGTTTTTTTACATTTTTTTTTGTATATGCATTTCTAACATTCGGTTGAGATTTGTGTTTGAAATTAAGAAATTTTTTTTGTGCTTTTATGTATGGCTAACTTTATTCAATAGTGGGTATGCCTGTATATTATTCAAAAGGGGTATAGAGTGTGTTGAAAAAAAGGGGGTGGATGACAGTGACAAAATGGGGGGTATTAATTTTGTTGCTCGAGGACTGAAAGGTCAGCCAGGTCTGTTCTTCGTTTCCTTTCGAACGCTAAGGGGAAGATTTTAAAAATAACGTCTAAGACGGTGTCCTTAAATACTACGGTGATAGGCACGAAGCTTCCTGCAAATAGTTTAGTTAGAATTACGTTAGTTTGTTATTAGTTATGGTACGTGACCAATGGGGCTAATATACTGTACGATGGTGTTTATCAAAATTGTCAGGGTATACGATTCCGGAAATTGGAGTGCGGAATAACAATGATAATTTAGGTATTTTTCAAGTCTATGGATAAGGATATTCAATAATTATAATCAGTCTTGTATTAACAGTCAATTACAATACTTACATTTTGTGCAGTTGGCACCGGGATCGTTTTCGGGAATACCAACGTAACTGATGTTCCATGAAATGGGACCGCTACAAGGGGTGACCAGAAGTGTCAAGGGTGGTCCGTCTCTTGGACTCAGATAATAGAACCTGAAAGAAAGTCATCTGCATCCAGCATGATATATTCATTCAGCAAGAGTCAGGGCCGAATAGCCAATAACAACGGCTATGAAATTTTGAAAATTCAAAAACAACTATTTTTTGGTGTATATTCACATTTCTCAATCTTTCTAGCAGACTTTGTCTAATTGGAGAAACGCGAGGTGCAGCGAATACGCATAAGTTAGCTGCGCTACAAGAGAGATCCTGTCATGTCGGATGGATAGGAGAAGAAGAGAATAAATAATAGAGAATAAGAGGGGAATGGAGAAGGAATGGGAATGAGAGAGAGAGAGAGAGAGAGAGAGAAAATTACAAGAAATAGTAAGAACGAAAGGAAGAGAAAGAGCGTCGGTGTGGGCACCGAGCGTCGGGACGCCGCACGTGCTCTGCAGAGTCAGACAGCCATTGTAAAATTAGCGTCGGGACACAATGCCGGCGTCGCGGCGTCTGGGGTCGCGTTCGCGACCCCCATGCTAAATTCGGAAACGGCTAGTCTTGAACCACGAATCGATTCATGTCATCCGCAGTTAGTGGATTTTATGGTGCGTAGCGTCGCGACGCGCCGCGTCGTTTGGTACACGTGGGCCCCGAATGGTTTCCAAGCAGGTGACTCGACGTTGACTACAGTATGCCTGGCGAAGGATATAACTGAATTTCAAGTTAATCAACGTTACCGGTTTCTGTTTAAGCTTGAGAAAAATGATTTTCACGTTAAATTTCATACCTAATAATAACAACAATAACGATACGTATTAGGTCACGTGTGACTGAAGCATCATGAATTTTTTTAATTCATTAACATTGATTGGACTATCGTGGAATTTCATTCCTTTTTCAACCGAATGACGCCTAATGTTATTTTAGGACTCGAACAAAAGGCAATTGATTGGCTGTTTAGAATGGGTCTCGCATATGTATACGCATACGTGCAAAATTTTTCCTTGGAGTTCCAGTTGGTTCCGAACTCTGAACAGGATGGTAAGAAGGTTCAATGTTATTTCAATGTCCCGTTTCTAGTACGTGACTGGCGTTTGCCAATTGTTATCAGATTTAGACAGGATTGCGAAATAGCACGACGGTTATCGAGGTTAAAAATTTTCACGTTGCCGTCGATTCCCGTAAACATCGTTCGGTCCATGTTTTGGGTTTCAGGTTCCCGCGTGTGTCGCCATGTGCTACGAAGAAACGATTAGCATGCGACTGCTTGAATGGGGGGGTTAAAATAGTTAGTAAAAACAATGCCAATATTCGCAAGCGTCTCCGAGTGTGCGAACGAGCACGGTTGCCAATCTAAACTCGGTAAAGCCACGACGGACAGAAGTTCTTCAGTGAAATTCATGTCACATCAAAAGGTTTAGCGGCTCGCGTATGTCGTTCTTTCTTTTCTGTTTGTCATTCCTTTTTTTAAGTCTTTTTGGAAGCTCAAAAGTGATGCGCCTAGTGGCTAACCAGCATAACAAGGGAGGCCGAAAGTGACAATAAAAGTCAAAGTCAACGAAGAACCGGGTATTCGAAACAAAGTAAATACGTCCATCGGTCACGCGTGATTTCGAATTTTCATTTGTACAAAAATCTTTTTAATCCTATAAATATAATTTTCCAAAAAAAATGATAAAATTTTTATGCACAAAATATTTTTCTCTGACGTCACCATTCCAGAAGCCGAGCTATCTCGCGGAGACGCTAATCTCAGTGCACAACGAGCGACCAATTCTCAAAGGTAGGCATTACATGTGATAATATGAATCAAGATGAAGGCTCACTGAGACACGTTTCCGGGTTGCAGAGTCGCTGGTATCTGATATTCCGGATGTAGGACCCCGGTGCGATTGAATTCTTCCACCCTGGTAGGTTTCTCAGTTCCGAAGGGTCTAGGACTGCCGCGTGCCTGATTGGCCCAGAGGCCAGGAAGCGCAGCGACGGCGATGAGGCAAAGCACAGTGCCTGGAGGCATCGCGATGACGTCGACGGCCACGACGAGCTCCGTCGTCCAGAGACGAAGGAGTTCCACTGTGCTGAACTGACTGGCTGAACTAACCCCTCTTGAACGTCTTTGGCCCGTTTACTAACCGACCCTCCTCTCCCCCCGTCGCCCTCTGACCCCTCCCCGCCAAACCACTCACTCTCAACATCCTCCCCCGGGTTCCTCGACTCCCTCTTCCCTGGCTATACTCATCTATACTTGCGTCTCACGTATACTCCTGACATCACACTCCTCTCTCTCTCTCTCTCTCTCTCTCTCTCTCCCTCTCTCCCACTCCTCTCTCTAATCCTTCATCATATGATTTTACATACTCGCATCCGAAGTAGACTGAATCTTCGTTCTTGGAAATAACCCGTATCTTTTATCATCGCTCGTTTCGATTTGTACTGTAGTCAGTTTTTAAAAGAGCAAGTGACGTAATGTTTTATTGAAAAAAAATTATTAAAAAAATGTACACACCCTTTTACCACGCTTCGCGAAATACTGTACTCTTATGGGATTACAATGTTGGCACTCTTGGTGGAACAAGATCGATGGATCCTCTTATAGGATTACGAAGTGTGAACTCTTTGGCGGAAATAGCTGTCGTGAAACCGATACTAAACTCGTGCCGGCGTTCATCTGTAAATCACGTTTAAATGTCCGTAGGAATGTAAGCCGACTTTGTACCGGGCTTCAAGAGGCGGACAATGTTGGATCTCCGAAAAAAATGGCGCTCGTTGTAAATTATTCATTTTTACATACAACTACCCTCTCCGCATCCTATATCACGTTCGCTTCCTACGTGTCTTATTCTATGTTGAGTAAAGGGGCGTTCACAAGGGTAGAACTGTATTATCTTACGTACAGCCTAAGTAGGTATAGTTTGCTGGGATATCGCGAGACTCACGGCGTCCTAAGTAGTCAGTCGGCTTCGTAGTCAGCCGCTTGGCTACCCAAACGGCTGGTAAAAGAATCTGAAAATCATTTTTTTCTCTCTCGATCATACCGCAAGACTTTATTGAGAGATAATTAAGGAGCGATTTTATCCAGTTGCGAAATATACATAAATACGGCTTACGTGATAAATATATATAGATATGATACAAAAATTATTCGTATTATATTCTACTAAATTCGCCGTATATGGAATAGCGCTAATTAAACTGTTAAGTAAATAAAATAGCATTCTGCTTTATCGACACTACGTTATAACCTTCATCTTTCAGGCGCAATCTTTTAATTGCAATTCCCCTAGCGATCGTCAATGAGCGTTGCGTTACTGAAAACGAGTCATTACCCCTTTTGCCAGTTTCTTCGATTGGTTCAGATAACAGTTAAGAGTCGAGCAAGTAAAGTACAGTAAGTACACCGGGTGACCAAGAAGTTTCCGGTATCGAGGAAGAACCGTCTTCTTCAGGCATTGGCTGTACGAGAGGGGGACGGATAGGGAGAGAAAGAGAGAGAGAGAGAGAGAGAGAGAGAGAGAGAGAGAGAGAGAGAGAGAGAGAAGGTTGAGGTTGAGCGAATGAAAGAGAAAGAGAGAGGGGACTCAGTAAGAAAAATGGGAAAGGAGAGAAGGGGTTTCAAAGTATGAGAAGGATAGGGTATCATGTCCTGGGCAGGATGATGACAGCAGGTCTGGCGGGTGGCAGGCCAATAAATCATGCCTTGCAGTGTGGGAACCTACTGTAGGTAGGCAAGGTCCTTACGCGGGGACCTATACGATTGCCAGGAGGAAGCACGAACGCACTCTAGGCAAAAAAGGCCTTTTTATACAGCGTCCAATGGAGAGGACACGGCTGTCGGGAAGGGTTAATGTGACACTCTTGACTGATGGCTGATACTAGAGAAATAACAGGTATACACTGTATACAGTTAGCGCGAATGTACCCTAAGCAGACCCCTAACAGTACAGAAGGAATTTCTTCTTGGTAAGTGGGGTCGAGGGTGGGTCATGAAATTGACTAAAAAAGGCTTCGAAGGGATTGTTCTGATAAAAAAAAATAATAAAAAATGGAGTGGAGGTTTTAGGGGGTAGGAGTTCAGGAGATTCAGTTAAAAATGTTGTAGATGAAAAATTTGTAATCGGGGTGGGGCGTTATCGCGAGGGTATCGAAGTTGACGTAAACGTACTGTAGGACGGAGCGAAAATTTCTCTCCATAATAAGGCGAACGCGGTTGCAGCGGCAGCATCAACGATGAGAATGGAGAATGAATAGTTAATAGGACACGTGCGCGATAAATTTCATTTCATGCGTATACCGATAATGAGGAAAAAGTTAATGAGAGTTATGTGGTATTGTCTGCTATTAGTGGAATATCAAAAATTTGAATAGTACGCATAACCATTGGTATGTTGTATAATTTATTGTATATCGTGAGGTTAGATAAATCTCGTTCAATCGCTGCTTGTCATTTTGTTTATTAGCAGCTGCCGATCATGGACGTTATTGGAAGTAGGAATAGCGCATCGTCACAGGCAAAGATGGGACCGACGCGTTCCTATGTAAATGAGTGTGAACCATCATTTTTATGTATATATATAAAAACAATATATTGTTTATCATAGTGGAACATATAGAGCCGGTCGAATAGGAGGGACGTAAAATACCGCCATAACCGCAGGCTGCTCGTATATCAGCTCTTCGGGGCTTGAACATAAACTTCCACCGGTGTGGCGAAACAATTTTGCGGAAAAAAAAAGGTTTGTTCGCAAGTCAAAATTCCTTGGGTCCCGGCTTACTGGGTTCCGAAGGGCGGTGGACCCTTTGCCGAACTAATCGGGGCCTGATACCTGGCCCGGCTAACTACAAAATTCCTTGCTCAAACTAGCTTGACTAACAAGCCAGTACAAAGTTGCCAGCCAGTAGGTACTGCGCATTGTGAGCTAAGGGTCTTTTTTTTCGAAAGAGTTATATTATGGATTTCATGTGCTCACGTGTTCCGCGAGGATGGTGTGTCGGTAATGAGTTTTGGTAGGATTGGCAAGAACCCCCATGCTTTGACTTCCCATGAGAATCCGATCGATCGAACGATCTAATTCGAGACCTGTTCGAAAACTGCCCTGAACGTTCCGGGAATACTTTTGCATTGCGTGCCTAATTTCCCATGAAGCCCCCTGATCCCGCATATGCTTATAGTATTATAGAGAGTATAGTAGATATAATAGGTTGTGGAATATGAATAAGAAAAAAAGAGAAGAAAGAGAGTGGAATAAAAATAAAAAGAGAATTACCAAAAGAATCCCCTCCCTATCAATCCCATAGTTGAATAGGATCTCCTATAGGGAACAATGTTGGCCAGTTATCTAAAGTGTCTAGGAAAATTACCTATCCACTTTAAAGATTAAAAAATTATTTTTTTCAAAAAAAAAAGGATAACTCAAGAGAATTTATCGATATAATATATAATACATATGCAGGTTGGTTGACTGGTGTGAAACGGTCTATAGAAGGTAGCACAGAGTTAGCGATGGTCTGGGTCGACGTTGGCGATGATCTTGCTGGTGTTGGTGATGATGGTGTCGGGTAACGGAACTCGGTCGAATAGCGTTAACGTCGGCGAAGACCTACACGTAGCATTTTGATATTGAGCCGAGTCAGGCCGACACCTTGCAAGTGTTATGTCGTGTGTTAGCAATGGTGCGTTAGGTAAGCAAGATGAGTGGAAGTGGAGCTCGTTCACAGGGCGCTACTTGTTTTGAGTATATACACGATTGCACCCTGGGCCAGGTCTGTTTGGGGTCCGATGGCTACTGTGTGTGCCCCATGGGTTGGGTACCGGTACCAGGAGCTGTACTTACGGGGCAGATCGTGTGTCGCGAGGGCAACCCGAGACCAAGACCAAGTCTCTTCTCTTCACTTGACTACTTCAGGAGGGGCCCTTTCGCGATTCCGATCTTCTCTCCGAACCCAATGTATTACTTATTTATTAGGAGCGTACGGGTGGTCCGCGACATGACGGAATCGATTACGCGGATTCGGCGAACCGGGCCCTTTCGAATTATGCCCGGCTACGATCACGGCTCCCTCCATACTCTCTGGCATCTTACTGCCTACCGTCGGCATCGCCATGGCCAGATGAATCGCCGCCAGAAAGAGTATAGGAACGGTAACCAGCAGCAACAGCCACCACCCATTGGTACCCGGTACTACCCTACTACCAGGAGCTTCACCACCATCCTATAAGGTCCCGTGGCTTATTATGTAATCAGAATAACAATAATTGAGCCGAACACGACTGCTCATCAATCCGCGAGACAGCGGCCCGCGGCCTCCTTGCTTCTCCTCTTGGTATAGTCTAACCTGTTCAGTTGGTAGGCCTTATCGGATTTATTGGCAGCCCTTATTATCCGTTCGATCCTCGGCTTTTTTTTACTAGCACATATTTCATACTTTTATATCTTCGTATTTCGTTCATCTTGTCATATGAAATTTAGCGTTGATAATCATTAGGATAATTTCACACCTTTTGTAATTTATAAATTATTATATATATACTTCTCTTTTTTTAATTTGCTTACGTTGGTACCTCTTACGGTAGCGGTGATTCCCTTGTTGACTTACGGAAACTGACTATAGCTGGCTCTGCCTATAGATTTCTAATGCATCACGGGACTGGTGTATGGTCACGTGCTTGAAGACGCCATCTTGAAAACATAACCTATGAGTTCCTGGAAGGTTCCGTTTGGTTTACTAGGAAGAATCTTGTCAAAGATTTGTAAGAAGTTGAATTATCGTTCGAGCCGGTATAATTATCCTTCTGTTAGGTTGGTACACGTGTAACCCTGTATGTATGTCCACATCGAGAGGACTTTTCCTTTTTGAGATAAGATATATCAATGAAAAAGAAGTCTTGCGACCAAGCAAAGCAGCTCGCGCCACCATTTCTGTAACGTACCACTATCGCGATTGTATCTGATTCGGTGTCTGGCACTGATTTAAAGTGACTTTGTTGCAGGAACAAGATTTATGGTCGACCGAGTGGCAGCACTGATTATGCTCGAACGAACGTTGTTAGTGACTTTATCGAGAACCTTCCTCCTACAGTAAGATTCAAAAACTTCAATTTACAGTATTACAATATTTTTCTTTTAATTCTCCATAACCTTTTCAAAATGTGCTTACCACTCGTTATGTCATTTTCTTTACACTGTATCAAATACTACACGAGTCGATGCCACTTTACTATAATTTTATTATACTATATTTTTGTATCTGTCTATACGTACGAAAAATTGCTTAAAAGTATCCTCGAGAAACTGATCGATTTTTTTTCTGTACACTCAGCCATTACTCATTATGATAATTAACGTGACTTTTCAACCTCACTCGAATGTCTCTCCTCCAGTCTCATTGATTAAGCAACGTTGATGCGAGCCTCTACGAGATTGCAGATAGCCACTCGTAATAACGGTGCCCGGAAAGTGACGGAAGAGGAACGCGCCATGGAGATTGCAATTAGCGTTCGATCGGTCGAGCTCACCTTAATGGTCCCCAATGATCTTGTCGATGATTCTGTTATTGCTCCTGATCACGGGTTCTCGAGATAACGACCATATATAATGGCGGGCCCTTCGAATCGCTGGTTTGGGAAAGCCCTCGTAAAACCTCCGTTAAAAATGTGACGTTTAATTGCCGTTATTCGATTTAATTTCAGGATGCTTAAGATATTTTGATATTTGACTTTTTTTTTTGTATTTACAAAATATTTATATATATGCATATGTATACGTTGAAGGGTCTGGAATGAAACGACATGACGGATACAATATTATGTACAGTTTATTGGGGTTATATAATAATTCTCATTATCAGGGCGGGTGAGTACGGTTGGGTGAATTACTTTAGTGAATGTAGGGTTTAAGGTAGCTAGCCTCGTCCTAGCCTCGTTGCGCAAAAATTCGTAAATACTTCATCTAATTACGTACGTAATTCGTTAATTAATTAATCGATAATCAATCGTATAAACGTGAGTGTGTGCGTGAGTGAACTAGTGGCGCCGAACCTGTCGTAGGTTCGGCTAGGAAGTCTCTGTAGTAACCAGCAGTAAACGTATCACAAGTATGTAGCATCCATCATTTAAGTATCGGCAGCGAGTATCCGTGGTTCGGGTTGCCTGGTATCAAAGTTAATAGAATGAACAATGAATGAAAGAGAGAGAGCGAGAGAGAGAGAGAGAGAGAGAGAGAGAGAGAGAGAGAAAGGAAGATCAATAAATAAATAAATAAGTGTCAAGCGATTAAACTTTAATCAGGATAAATAAATTTTTTTCTTTTTGGTAATTCAATAATGATAAATAAAAAAATCGGTCTAACAGTATGGTCAATAAAAAGATTAAAATAAAAAAGAAGTCTCCAAACTATCTACTAAAACGCAATTGGGGAGTCTATGTGCGATTTTTTTTTTCACGTACGCGCATGACAATGATAACGAATATAATGATTTTAAAAATAAAAATGTTCAACTTTTTTTTTGTTGATACTGGTTATCGATTCCCCGGATACTCGGAGTATTGTAGTATAGCGTATTAGAGCTATGTCGGCATCGTCCCGGCGTGGATCGGCAAAAAAAGCCACGAATCGCCGCGGGACAAGGGCGTAGCGCTGCGTTAGGTAATCGTTATTGTATATCAAACATTATAAACTGTAATACAATGTAAACCTGTAAAAAATATACTGGGTGGCGGCGGCTCTGTATAATACAATAAGTAGTATTATAATCGTTTATGGTACATGTAATTAGTATAAATATATCGTATATTATATTCTGCGATGGGTTTGGGTTTTTCATTCTGTTATCGTACAAATCATCATTTATTCGTTGTCGGCACGCAACATCGCCCCGTACGTTATTGGGACCTATAATGGGGCCCACAGGATCAACGAGGTTTTGTTGTGACCCTCTAACACCCCGCGGGTCAAAATTATTCACCCCCCTCCCTCCCTGTCCTAATCTACCCATAAGGCCCCATTTAGTCCCACGGGTCGTGGCGAGTTCGCGGCCCGTAAATTGTCTGTGCGCTTTTTTTTTTCGAGGCTAGGGCGACTTAGGAACTACGTGACGGCACAACCGATGCAAGTAACTATTTTACACACGAGTTCTGCTTCTTACTGTTGTTGTTGTTCTTGTTATTGTGTCAATGTTAATGTTCATACGCTTAAAGTACTTTGCGTACCGTTTATGTGATGAATTCGATCGAAGTTCCACGTCGCGATTATTTCATTGAATTATCTTCCCTCCCCGCCCACCCAAACGTTCCCCAATCCCCTCCTACACGTTTTCGTCTTATCATTCAACACGAACCAGCCCCTCTTCGCGAAATTTCAGCTTATCTTTTTAATCCGTCAATCGTTCCGTGGATCTGTAAGTCCGTCAGTCGGTCGTTCGAGCGTTTTTATCGCGTCGGTTAAATTTGAAAAGGTACGTTGGCCGCTCGTGCCGCCATCTACGGATACAATAGTGAAACGAAATTCCTCGTCATACGAACAGTTTGAATTTTTACACGTCGGTTCAAAGGTTGTATCCGATGCCGCGACATTCGATACTAATTTCTTAAGTGTTTCGCTATACTTCTTTAATACATCTTTAAATATATATATATATAATATATATATATTTATCAGGTGTGCATATATATATATATTACGCATAAATAACCGATTGCCTTTCCATTTTCTATTTACAATGCGCGAGAAGAAAATCGACCCGTCGACAGCCGCGGGGCTGCACAACTTTTTTTATACATGTTGTTACATTCTCCATCTCCCCTCCATCCTTATCCACGACACTCGTCCTCAACCTTCTTCCACCGTATTTACGTTTAACGAGCGAAAATCAATTAATTTCTTCGTCGGTCGGTTTCTGTTGCCTTTCGCGAAATTTTCGCGCTACTATTGTACCGGATGTTCGTGATATCTCATCCTCATGCAGTAGGAACTTAAGATGGCGACTTCGCAAAAAATTACGTTGTCCCCCGGATTCGAAGTGAGAATTAGATGCGACGCAAAAGAGATATACGAGAAACGTAATAACTAATAATAATTAATTATCAACTAATAAAACTACGTAAAATTACCGAACAATTTATAATAATAGTAGTAGTAGTAGCAGTAGCAGTAACAGTATAGTAGTAGTAGTAATAATAATAATAAAATAATTAAGAATAAAAATAACGTACACGAGGACTTCTTTATACAATCAAGAGGCAGAGGATACGGGGTGACGACCCCCTCCCCCCATAAAACACAATCATAAAAATTAACGTTAATACTCGTTATCAATAATTAATCATTAATACGCGTAACGGCGGACGATTAATAGAAGTGACGTTAATCAATAGGAAACAATAAAGTCTACTAGGAGGAACACGATAACTCATTAATCGTACTGGAATAAATCGTATTTAACAGTAGGGACAATAATACCGCGCGTTATAAATCATTACGTAATAATACTAGTTCAGCGATGTCGAGCATTCAATGACCACGATGAATGACGATAATGATAATATGATAACGATTAAGACGAGAATGACGACGTGAACGACGGTGACAATGAGGTCGTTATAAGTTTATATTATTGAATCGCGATCGAACAGACAACTCGAATACAACCTTACCTTACCCCCCTCCCCCTCCCGCCCCAAATTCGAAGACAACCCCTTTTCAAATTCTTAAAAAAAATTGTGCGTAATGCGACGTGTACTTCTTCGTTTTGCGTGTTAAAATCGGCGTGTGCCCGTGTACTATTATTATTATTATTTCTTTTGTTTTCCCTCCCTCCCCCTTCCTCCCCGTTGTAATTGTGTCAGGTATAGTGATGTAACGTTGTGTGTACATTGTGTGAGTTCGTTTATCCAGATCCAAGTATTAACAATGAATTATAATTAATAATCGGCCAACCCCCGCTGACCGTGAACCTCCGCGGGCCGTTCGCCGAAAATTGGCCTAACGCATCTACATATACAATATTTCTATTTATAATAATTAATAATCGTAATTGAATAATAATAATTAATAATGATACAAATTAACCAATCGTCGTTTTCCTCTAGCTAAGCCTATTACGGAGTAATGATAATTACGGCCGCGAGGCGTCGCGCGGGTGTCGTGACCACTGGTCGCAACGGTGTCGCCACTGGCACGTTTCACGGCGGGAAATTCAAAAGGCGCCGATGACACGACGTGACGAGAGAACTTTGTCGACTGGCTGACAAATACGGATCCGTGGCCACGACCGCGATCAGGAGGGTCGGGATTTCTTTTTACCGCATTCCTCCCTAAAGGGTTTTTTTTTACAACAACGAAACAGCGTAAGTTTTTAAGTCACTAACTAACGTAGTAAGATCCCTTTTTTTTATCTTCACTCCCTTACCCTCCGTTAACTGCAAAATAATACTGAAGTCCGCACATGGTGCCTATCACATATGTCTATATATCTCAGGCTCCCGCTCTCACGCAACACGGCCAGTCATACGGGGCGTCTCTCTCTCTCCATTTACACGAGTATACACACAGTACAACATAATCTCTTTGTCGACAGAGTGAATAAAAAATTGTTAAAAACCAGTCCCCGACCCTGCTGTACCCATAGGGCTTTTCTTTGCTATTATCCCTAGACGCCTCTTGTATGAACGTCCTTCTCTCGACCAATAAGAGACCGCTTGTACGAACGGGGATTCCCCGTGATTCAAATCAAACGGAAACAACACTCTTTTAATCGTAACGGGTGGTGTCTTCCGAACTGTTTCACTGACGAGTATACGAAATCGAAAACGTGTAAAGCGTTGCCCTCATTCTAGTTTAAAATTAGCACCATGAGAACCAAGTGTAACGAATGAGCGGAGGGGGAGGGGGGGGGGGAGAGGAGTGACGTAAAATTCTTGGGGTTTAAAAGTAGCGCTAAAAGTTAACGTTAAGCATGACGGATGGTCGGATTAAAAGTGACGTGCACCGTGAAAGGAAAATGAGATAGAAATAAATAATTAAAAGAGAAATTAAAGATAGACAAAGAGAGAGAGAGAGAGAGAGAGAGAGAGAGAGAGAGAGAGAGAGAGAGAGAGAGAGAGAGAGGGGGGGGGGGAGAGA
>JARQTH010000475.1:1038575-1049875 GCA_030142595.1 Trachelus iudaicus | reverse complement strand
AGAGAGAGAGAGAGAGAGAGAGACAGAGAGAGAGAGAGAGAGGGGGGGGAGAGAGAGAGAGAGAGAGATTATATAATTAACGGTCGAGGGTTGTCAGGGAAAAAAAATAATTGTACTAAACTAATGACTAATACGTCCGAGGGAGAAAACACTCGTCGGAGTGGTACAGCAGGCAGGGACAGTTTGTAAACCTCTTTTTTTTCCGAAACACCCTGTATATAGAATAATAATATATATAATATTAATAATCAATAATAATATCAGTTTGTATTGTACAGGCTGTTTTTTCTTTTCGGGCTGGAAGCCTGTGGTCTCTCTCTATGTATTTACTTTAAATCCCTTATCGATACCGATACACTTTTTTTTTCATCCCTCATTACGTTTTTCTATATAATAATTAATAATCTATCCATACCGATCTCTCGTTTGCACGATTTCATTTTTTTTTTGACACAACGGCAAATTCTATTTTTTTTATCCAAAATTTCACCCCGTCACGCGCTTGTCGCGTTTCTATCGCATTCACGCAATCGCACAGGCATACCTTACACGCACTCTTGTCACTAAACGCTCGTCTACTCAAACACGCTTATTTTTCAAAATCACCTTTTTTTCTCTATGTCTCTCGCCGTTTTTTTTTCGTATCTTTTTTTTTAATCTTCCATTGCCTCTCGTCGAGCCTTCTTTAACGAAATAGTCGCGTTATGCATTATAGTTTTTTTTTTACGAATTACCTTTACCATTATAGTTTAATATGTAGTTTTCTTTTTTTTTATCTATCGTAGATTTGTCTGTGGCTATCCCTGATGTGTTAGTTACCCTGCGCTTCCGTCTGGTTGTCGAAATATTGTTGTTATTATAGACTGTGTTCAAATTTTTTTTCTACGATTAAGGTTTCATCGTCATACGTCTCGTTCTGTTTTATCTTTCTGTTTTCATTTTTCCAAAACTTTCGTTTATGCGTTTAATCCCGTTTGAAAAAAAAAGGTCACCGTATATTGTTACTGTGGATTGATATTTCTTCTTAGTTTTTCGTTTCCTTCGGTATTCAATGTCAAACCGTTAAACCCCGCACACCCCTATCCACCGTCTACTGTTACGTCGTACCAAAAAAGTTTTGTACGTGTCTCTCTTTGCCCCTTTATTTTTCCTCTTAGTATTTTCTTTTTTCTTTTTCTGTATCTTACAGAGCTTGCCAAGCCTTCCCGCCAGCGAGGTCCGATTAAACTAAGACTTTTTTTTGCATTGCTTGCATTCTGTGTATTGCACTGACCCCGATTCTCTTATCACCCACCAATTGTCTACCCCCATCAGATTTCACTTAGCAAGCTGCTGCAACAACCCTGTGGCATTCTAACCCTTGTAAAAAGCTAGAATAAGCTTCTTTTCACGCAGATTTTCATTTTCTTATCTTGTCTAATCTTTGCTTCCTCCCTCTGTACCCTTACGCATCCCCTCACTTCGGGCTTATAGTATCCTTGATTTGTTTGGTCCTTCGAAACCGAATCTACGAAGTTGGCTGTAAAAGCAAGTTATGGAAATTTTCAAAAAAAAATTTTTTTTTGAAAATAATTTTGAGAGCAAGTATAGAAACAGTTCTTTCCAAAGCAAAGTTGCAAAGTTTTTGGAAAAATCTATAGTGTGTCAGCGTATCTGTCAAGACTCCGTATATTCGGTAATCGAAATAGAAATATTAAGCAACGGAGTGATAACGAGTTAGCTAGCGGACGCCGCTCAGGGTAGCGCGACGCTTTGTGGAATCATTTAGCAGCAGCTTAGTTTACAGTACTATTTGGTATGATCGCTCATTATAGCAGGAACTGTTTATAGTGATGCTGTGTATGATAGCTCGTGGTTGGACAACCAGGACCAATCGTTAACCAATCTTCAAGATAAATTAATATCAATGAGACAACATTGGTATTAGATAACAAATAAGATTCGACTGGATAATAGACTCGATATAGGGGTCTCTGTATAGTGACGAGCTTTGGTACCACCTCGCACGTTATTGTTATCCGCATGAAATGCGCATTTATCATATAAAGAGGTGAAAGGTCAGACTTGCAAGGGGCATCAGATTGGTCCAGGTCGTCTTCCTTTCACGAGCAGGTCAAGAAGAAAAAAAAAAAAATCCGCCATCATGGGGCAGTATCGGCAACCGTGTAAAGCAGTGGTACTTGCTGCGAGGGTGAGACGTTAGACGGTCACCCGGTATGTGGGTCAGTCTTGATAATCGGCTGGTGGATATGGGTCAGCGGAGCTGATGGAAGGTCGGGCCGAAGGCGAAGAAGAATCCGAAGACTAATAGTAATAATAATGATAACGATATTAAAGAATAGAAGAAGTAGAAGAAGTAAATGAAGATGGTCCTAGTCGTTTCCGTTTTGCTGTAATAGCGCTGGGGCCGATTGCGTCGGTGGTTGAGGAGGCGGATCGTGCGCGGCCGATGGTGAAGGCGTCCTACTCCTTGGAGTCAGTTCGCTGGATATGGGTCCTGATGTCGGTGGTGGTTCGAAGGCTTTTTGCTCGCTAGGTGGCAGCAGATGCACCATGCTAACGGGTACCGGAAAGGCAGCACTAAAGTCTGGGAAGAAACCCTGGGGTAAATTACCACCCAGAAGGGGATGTGTGAATCCCGCGTCGTCACCAGGATGTGGAATACCCGCCAGATGATGTGACATCTGCGTGGGCGGTTGGACGGCCTTGACGTTGTTGTTTAAAGAATTCATCACTACCTCGCCGGTGGTGGCACCTGTGCAGTCCCTGCGTAACTGCTCCAGCTTGAGACTCTTGCCGTACTTGCCGCGCACGTACATCAGCAAACTGTTGTAGGGGATGCCAAAGATACGGCTGGCTTGTGAGGTCGTCATTTTCTTATTCCAAACGTGCTGAAGTGCTTCGGTAAGTTCAGCATTGGTCCATGACCTGGGCGGTCCTCCTCTAGGTGCACTGTGCTGACCTTTAGGTCGGCCCACGGGTAACCCGCGACTGTGCTCAGACCATCTTCGGGGACCATCTGCACTCTCGGCTCTGTGCTTCTTCGCCTTTTTGCTGGGATGATGTCCGAGACCAGTGCCAAAGAGGCCGTGAAGGCTCTCCGGCTTGAAACTATCATGGAGATCCGCCAAAAGGGAGCTGTTTCGGTCGAGTGTGCTTCCTGGTGGGAATAAACTGCCGGCACCGGCCAAATGGCCCACCCCGTCCATGGGAAAAACTGCTACCGACCGTCTTGAGGTAAGAGGCGAGTCTTGTTGCTGCTGTTGGTAAGGATGGGACCTATTGTGCGGACTCCCTTCCCGTGGGTGATGACCTTGTGGCAGTTGACCCTGCGGGTGATTCGGGAGCCACTGAGCTGCCAGTTGTCCCAGACTGGTCAGGTACTCACTGTGGTGATGGGGTGGGGTTAAGGAGAGGGCGGAGACTCCTGGGAACCCTGCTGCTGGTAACTCCTGCAACGAACCGTCGGGCTGTAGACTCGTCCCTGTCAGAGGCGATCCTCGAGGACTGCTGGCACTCTCGCTCTCCGTCTTGATATTGTGCTCAGTCGGTAAGGGAGAGAGCGACCGTTTCATCGACAGATTCTCCGCCATGTCCTCATGTTGGCCGGGCTGGTCCCTCTGTTGATTCGTGAGGTTCAGTCCGCCGCCGCCGCCGCCGCCACCGCCACCGCCACCGCCGCTACCGCCACTCGGAGGACTTGGACTCGGGGCGGGATGATGTCTACTCAAATCCTGAGGTACCAACTCCCCGGATCTTCGTCGCGGTCTCGCTTGCTTTCTTCGGGGCATCAATGGCGAACCACAGGACTCCCGTAGTTCCCGCACTGAGAAATTAAGTTGGCCCATGTGCGGTAACCTGTCACGTGCTAGTTGATGCTCCCTGGAAAAGCCTCCAGGTTCTGGAGGTGGCACTGTCGCGCTTTCCGACGCGTCGTCGTCCTCTGGCGTACCTTGATGTGCCCCTTCCGGCGTCGACGGTTCTCCAAGCAGAAGATCCGCCGTTGGCGTTTCCGGTGGACTCGCTGGCCTCGGTTCCGAAGATGCCAAACCTCGCACCTGAAGACTCTCGGCTGCTCGCATCAGTCCTGGCAATTCTTCGCGTCCTACTCGTACTTCGCCACGATACATGAAGTCAATCAGTGCTGTCACCTCCCGGCCGGGGAAATCCTTCAACACGATCACCGGATGCTTGCAGGGATGCTCCGCGAATATCCTCTCGAAGAAGGGACTGTTACGAGTAAATTTTCCTCATTATCACGAAGCTCTATCCGAATAAGACGAGCAATGAAAATTTTAATAACTCAATAAATAGATCAAGCTCATTCTGAAGACTACCTCAACCATTCGAGTCATCGTAACAGCTGAGAAAGATATTCTTAAAAAAAATCCCTTTCACATCATCAGATAGATGAGCATCAACTACATACAGCTATACAACAGTGCACCGACGAAACCTTATTAAAATAATGTTCCGTGCTACAAAATCAAGAAATTTAGTTTTTACAAGTAAAACCACGTGTCTATCACACGTGGTATTTATACTCGGTGACAGGAGTCGTGTTCACAATCATTCGAATGCAAAAGCAGAAAGAGCAAGAAGAATAGAGATAAATGTCAAAGTACCTGCACGCGCTCAGAACGACCTTGTGAGCTCTGATGCTGGTCTCGGCGCAGACGAGGGTCACGTCGACGAGGGTCTCGGCGTGAAGGAGGGCCTCAAACGCCTGAAGAATATGGGCCTGGTGGTTGTTCCATCTAAGGGAATAATGGGACTGCAGAGCCATCCCGTCAGGACTCTCCGCGGCGCTCGACATCCTTGATCCTTGACCCTTTTCGAGCTTGCGAAGCCACCTTGCTCTACTTTCTTCTCGGCTCTTCGCGATTCCCTTTTCCTTTTCCTCCTCCTTTTCTTTTGCGCTGCTTTCCTCGCCCTTTCCGACGATTCCTAGTCTTCTCTTCCATGCACGCACGCCACCACGATTCTCACGCCGCTAAATGCATTCAGTGCCGTTTACTTTTATCTGCAACATTCCCATTCAACTACAATTCCTAATGTGTCAGGCTACCGTTACACTGAGAGACTACTTCAATCAAATTCATAGAGGATTTTTCGATGGGTCCATGTCTCTACGTGAATCAAATGTACTTCTGAATAATTCAATAACAGACGGTACCATGGGAAAAATGTTTTACCGCCTTTATGTAACGTTTTAATTTTTATGGACGTAATACGATTTTACGGAATTATTAGAATAGTTTAGCGGGAAAATTGAAATTTTATTTTTACGCATTTCTGCGTATTAGGGTTTATCGATCATTGTCCATCGATTATAAATATTTAGAGTGTATTGAAAATTATTCATTTTAAGTTTAATTAATTTTTATTTGCAATTATACCATTTTACATGTTTCGTATCCGTCGCGCCGAGAAATGTCGGCTTGTATGTGCCGTCGCGTGGAGATTGTCAGGTTATGTAGTTTCGAGTTATTTGATAAATTTTTGTTCTCCCATATAGGCCAATTAACATAAATTTCATTGCTACTTCATTACTAAACAGCATATACGTATCCATTTTTTTTTATATCAATTAAATTTGCAAAATATTTTTGCCATTTTTTCATTAAAATAATTGATAGACGCATAAGCTTATTTGCTATGCAAATTATATTGTCGTCAGTACAGTCTTGTCTGATAATCACGTATCTAAGGACTGTCTAATTAATTTGGTATTAGGCACTGATTATTCAAAGATGTAATCGTGCCGTTTAAATCGACTAATTACCTTAGAAGACGATTAATTTTAATTCTAAAAGGTGACAAAGGTCCTCGCAGTCGAATTAACTCAATGCAAGGATAAAGTTTAATATTGACTGGGTTCAAAATTAATTAACATGAATTTAGCATCGTACTCGGATATTATAATAATACTGTAAACTTTTGTGAAATTAGAATCAACAGTGTAACCCTTTAGAGGTATTTTTTTGCCATAGACAGTTGAGATTTTGGACTCTTTCAAAATGATATCCCGAAAGGCACTTGAAAGACTTAAAAAAATGATAACATGCACAATAATTGGTTTGCAAAATATTGGGGGAGCAATTCTGAGCGATCGGGATTGAAGTTTGCTATGGGTGCAAGTGAAGTTACAAGAAACAAATATAGATACTTTCATATGCAAAAATTACAACTTTTTTAGTTTACAGTGGATTCACATTTCTTGCAATTTTTTATACAATACATTTTTTATCGCGTATTATTTTCGAACTACGCTAATAAATAAATTTATTGCACCGTTTGTACTCGTTCATTGATTTACATGCTTTGCGCAATAAACATCTGTCAATTGTTATTTTGTGGAAGTTTAGATAGACGGGAGCGACGTGGAACGGGGCTCCAGAAATTCAAGGATACGACACTGTGCGCAAGTCGAAAACTCCTGGGAACTTTGTTGTGAAGCTCGCACGTGTTCAGAAAAAGCAAAACGGCGCCGCGTACGTTTCTTTAACCGAACTATCATTTGCTCGTCCTTCTTCGCTTAGTGGGTATTCCTTTGCAATTAAAATCCTTTAACGTCAATACCAACCCCAATCATAAATATACAATGAATTTAGCGTATCGTTCAAGTACAAGAGAGAACGCAAACCAAACCGAGTGACCGATTTAAAAAATAAATATCAAAAATTTGGCACCAATAAAAATTTTAATACGTCGTTCGGAGAGCAAATATTAAAAAAACATGATAAAAATATGCACCATTCGCGGCACACTTGTATGACATAATTTCCATTCCAAAAGAAACCATAAAAAATACAATTAATTGTGTTTGGGTAATCGCAGTAAAACCCAAGAGTTCAATTAATTCCGGTAGCAATGACAAAGCTAATGAATTTCCGTAGTTACATAGAGAAACACACGAGCTGTACTGGTAGAGTAAAAAATATGGTTAAAAGAAGAAAAAGGAAAAATAAGAAAAGGAGACCAAGAAAAGGTATAAAAATATGTCAGTACCGTTTCAGCAAAGTGCTTTCTAACCTATCACAGAGACTGACGACTTACTCAACATTTTGTATTTGACGAAAAATACGTAGAACCTTACAAGAACTCATATGGTACGAAAGCGAAGAGCGAAGAGCACAACGATAATAGAGGTCAACGGATTCGGTCGGTAAAAAAAAATACACACGCGTGAGTCTCTCGCAACAGACTTTTTCTTACGGAATATTTCGAAAATTCGAACCACACGAACTAACGCAACAAGGAACAATAAAAGTTCCTCTAGAAAATTCGCAACGTACGTTACTGTGTAAAAGATCAAAGAGACGTTGTAGTCGCGTGGTGTCTGGTCGATCAGCTGATGTAACATTATCAAACTTAGTGGCGGGCAATTTCGAGTCTCCACGAGTTCGTCAGCCTCTGATTTTGCTTATCCTTGACAAACATAAATGCAGTCAGTAAATCATCAGCACGGACACCTCGTATACGTTTCACTGATAATCACTCGATTGTTAACCACTGTTCGATTGCGCAGAGCACCCACGTTTTTTTCAACCGAGAAAGGTAAGCATTACGATTGCCAAGATAGAAACGTCAATTTGTCCAAGTACGTCATTTTATATTCACTTTTGTAAATTCACTGACAGTCGTTCGTTCTAACACATAAGAGATCATCACGAGAGGACGTCATAATAAATACTAGTGTTACCAGCGCTTGGAATGATGATTGTTTACATCTCAAGTCTTCACTGTTGTCACTGACTTTATTAAAATTATTATTAACGAGAATCTGTCGATGACAGTTGGATTATTGGGGGGGCAGCAGAAGGGGTGGACCGAAGATTTAAGTTTGTTAACGTTGAGTGTTTGGGGGGTGGCGTGTGATCTCCCGCGTTTTATGAAAACACTGTTCGTTACTGGAAACTTTGGTATTTCGATTTTTTAGTACTTCAGCACAATCTCTAGTCAACTTTCTTTTTACTCCGGAATTAACAGAACCAATCTTACGATTTTTCCCACAAAACTTTAAATGGCGGAATTTTTAGGCGCGGATCTCGTTTTCTGGTTATTTTCACTGTACACACGTACCGAAGGACAATTTGCTGTTTACGTTATCGTTGAATTACGTTACCGGTCAAAATTGAAAAATGGTGATAAGGAACGACCGAACTGTTTGAGGATTGAAAGAAAAAAATGAAAGAAAGAAATAAGACTGACCGTGTTGTTGGTAAGCGTGCGTAGCAAACGGCGTCGGCGACGGCCGGTGAGTGAATGCGCCTTCCAGTTAGGCGCCCCTCCTAAGAACCCCCACCCCCACGGTAACTCGTCTCGAGGTTCCCCCCACCCCGATTATGGGTAAGAGAGACCCCACCCCCGTCAGGCCCCCTCCTAGAGACTTCTCAGATCCCCACTACCCCGCGAACAGACTCGATCTCACCCTGGCACTCCCCTGCTACTGCTACACTCTACTCCACCTTATATTTCCACCCCTACACTCGCAGACTGCCCACCTTCGATAGGACCAACACGATACGCGATTAGGGAGAACCCCCCTTTGATGCCACGAGGTATTCTTACCCTTCTACTTACCGGAAGAGGAACCAACCATCGCCGAAGGTCCTTCTTCCGACCTTCTTCCGGTTCGTCCTCTGAGATTGAGATTATTTATTTCGATACGTGAAATGTACTTTTTTTGCCGCGGGTCGATGAACTTTTTCATTTGCCTCTGTTGGATGATTTTATTTTTCGAAGTTTCTTAGGTCTTGCTTTGGAATTTGAAATTGGATTTTTTTAACTTTCAGGAATTTATTCGACAGATCGTGCTATTAAATGTCTTCGTATATAGGATTCGAGGTCTCTTTCAGGATAGCGTTATCAGTCGGCGTTTTGTTTTGTTATTCGATTATTCTTTTTTAATGCCATAAAATATTTTTGGATTGGCATTTTTGAATATTTAAAAATTACTTTTTAAAATAATGTTAATTATTTAAAGGAATGTTATTGATTACTCAAAGACACAATTTTTATGGAATTTTTAGAGTGGTTTTGATGCATACATTACAGGTTCTTTTAATGAAAATTACGATTGATCCTCTTGTAGTGTCAAGATAAGCGATATATATAATTTTGTAATCATATTTTTTACTGACCTTCAAAGATGTTCCGGGAAGAGAGGAATATCGAAGGGCAAGTTTGAAGAAGGCACCGAAGACGAGGAATCGATACTCTTCATTGGTTTTCCAAGGTTTTTCAAAATTTTCTTTCTTCTAGCTCTTATTCAAGTGCTCCGTAATAACAAGATCCTTGAAATCCGAAGAAATTGTAATAGCTATGGAGCATTAAGAAAACGGCCGAAAAATCCGACGATTTCGTCAGCACTATTCACTTTTTTCAAACTGGACGATAACAGTTCACAATTCGAGTAACGAGAATAAAAAATCTTTTAAACCGAGAGTATCCGAAATATACAGCACTCAAATCGAGAAAGCGTCAAAGTAAGAGAAAATAGTTGATTGCGCACTTTTCACTTGAATGAAAAAAGAGAAGAAACCAATCACTTGTCACTTTGGTGTAAAATTTTTTTTGAAATTAATAACGAACGAGCCCCGTCAAGCATGATTAATAAAAAAAATTAAAATAAAGATCGCCCAAAAAAGATCACCAATCGTCACAATCCATATCCAAAAACGACTTCATCTTCCAAGAATTTTTCGAAAATATCTCAAAAGAGGATTACCTCAAGGACTTCAAAAATTTCCAATATTTCCAAAGAGTCATATCACGCATTTTTTCCAACATGGCGCCATTCGTCGTCCACATTAGTGGCACAATCACACAGAAAAAAGAACGGCCAAAATAAAAACCAAAACGTGTACAAAAACTAAAAGCCTTCTCAATAAAGTATTTTTTAAAACTTCCAGTACCCGCGTCGCTCTTCCTTTTCACTCGGACTTCAGTAAAAGCAGCACTTTCAAATTTTCCCCAGTTTCCCGCTCCTTTTCAAAACCTCCATCAATCCTATCTTCCGTAGCATCCAGTAGTCTTGAAAAATTTCACAATTCACATGACCGCAGGTAACAGCGCAACAAAACGTCCCAAAAAATGTCACAAGGGCCGATATTCACAAAAGTTCTCTCGACACGCAAGAAATACCACGGATGACGATGCTCTCGGCGAAGATTCACCAATCACGCACGTATATGCGCACGACGCCCTATATATATCAATCTAATAAGATTCCCTAAAGATTCACCGTAGATTAGCGTAGGTGCCTCTAGGAACTGTAGACCGGCGTTGAAAAATTGTCGGGGGAAAAAAAAACGTAAATTCGCGAAAAAGGTCACATTTCCAGAGTCGTGCCTGAGGAGCGGCTGCCTCCTGAGCGGTCGCGAAGTGACTGCCCCTCGGTCGTTGGTAAGGGTCCCACCTCCTGGCGACCTCCTGGCCACCTCCTGGCCACCTCCACTAGGGTACCAGCCCACCGGACCCCTTCTATACGGCTCCCTGACGGCAGGCACTCTGCTTCATCTACCTCTACTTCTGTCTCTGCCGGTGCCTCCTGCTGTACAGTCACCTCCGTCGCCTCCTACTCCGCACCTCAAAGTCCACACCGAGCCTCCTCCGTTTTCCCTCCACGTAGCACCAGCAACGTCCCGTCGTAGATGCTCCTGGCTTCGCCTAGTCCGACCTCAGGACGACCCCACCTGGGTCTGTCTCTCTCACGTGCGTAACCCTCGCGGTGCCCCTTTTCACCCTGTAGCCTTCGGCTACCCCTTGGCAACTACTTGAGTCGACTAATCGTTGACCCCCTCCTGAACCACTCCTGACCCCTGGTAACCTTCCTTCGTCACCTATTCCTCTACTGCACGTCGTTACTTCCCTGGTAGGTACCTGCCCCTTTTATTCCTGAAGGAGCTACACCTGCCAACACCTGTACCATCCGGCCTGGCTTTGGGACCGAAGACCTCAGGACATACTATGGCTCCCCACAAGGACCCCAAGTGTATACACGAGGGAGTTTAAGATGCAGTTGGTACGCGAAGGTGGATGGTCAATTCTCAGGATGCCTTAACCTCCCACCTTTTGCACTTTAGGTGCGTCAGGTACCTCTGGGCCCTTAATTGCGGGAATGCAGTGCGGTTTACAGCTTGGCTTACGGGACTTTGTTTTCGGTTCGTTTTCCCTTTCTGTTACGACCCCTCTCCCCCCCCCTCCACAATTTTCTCACTCTCTCTCCCTCTCTCTCTCTCTCTCTCTCTCTCTCTCTCTCTCTCTCTCTCTCTCTCTCTCTCTCTCTCTCTCTC